>CAUYQG010201565.1:0-25353 GCA_963574415.1 Tarsius wallacei | reverse complement strand
CTTATCTGGTTAGGAAGATGCCAAGGTATTTCATTTTTTGTATGGCTACTGTGAATAGGATTGTGCTTTTAATTTGGGTCTCTGCCTGCTTACTGTTGGTGTATAGGAATGCAACCGTCTTTTGCACATTTATTTTATACCCTGAGACATTGGCAAAGTTCTTTATCCATGCAAGAAGGTTTTTGACAGATTCTCTTGGGTTTTCAAGGTATAGGATCACATCGTCTGAAAAGAGGAATAACTTAAATTCTCTTTTCCTATTTGGATACCCCTAATTTCCTTCTCTTGTCTGATTGCTTTAGCTAGGACTTCCAACACTATGTTGAACATAAGGGGTGAGAATGGTATATATACAAAATGGAATATTGCACAGCCATAAAGAAAGACAAAATTATGAACTTCGCAGCAACTTAGATGGACTTAGAGTCTATAATACTCAGTGATCTATCACAGAAACAAAAAATTAATACCAGCTGTTCTCAGTCATAAGCAGTCCCTGAAGAATTATCATAATACTATAAGAAAGGATTGAGAGAAGTGAGAAGCTGCCAAGGGAGGGGGAGGCACAGTTCATCAATAAGGGTACCTGATCTCAAACCAGGTAAAGTGGGGACCAAAGTAAGGCCCAAACTTTACCTGTGCAATGACCAATTGAATCCCTAACCCTGCATTGTACCCTATAACTTTAAAATAAAAAAACATATACATAGGTTATAAATTAAGTATTGTTTTATTATTATTTCTAAAGATGACATGATTCTTTTTTGTTTTGTTTTGCTTTTTTCATTGTTTTTAAAATTTATACATTCATGCAATGGCTGAAGAGTTTACCAAAAAGTTTTTTGTTTATTTGTTTGTTTGCTTTTCCTGACATTTACTGGGTCCCTATATGCTTTCCTACATTCATTTCTCTCTTGCAAAAATCATGAAGTCTATAAACCAGTCTATTCTAAAGGAATTCTTTATGGTCATTAACAAGGTAGTCAGCTCAGAGAAATCTTGTATTTGTTTTATACAGCACTTGCCAGTATTTGCTGAGATACCTGACTTCACATAAATGCACTGCACTTTCTCTCTTCCTTCTGTATCTCACCATAGTTATCTCACTCATCATTGTTTTGTTTAGGGTAGTTTGCTTTCTGGGTGATTTTCTTGTCTCGAGGTGGATAATTTATCTATGTCCATATTGCCAAGTAGGAAAATCACTTTGTATTCAATTTCTTTTTTCAGATAGTATTAATTTCAGATACAGGTGGAAAACTTCCTTCTACTGCAACCACATAAGAGACTGTTTTACTCAATAACAGATTTTTTTTTTTATGGCTGAATTTCTTTTATGTATTTGACAAGGAAAATTTTGTTCTTAAAAGTCTTTAGCTTATATTCTTTTATTGTATGGACTTTATTAACTTGAATCTGCATTTCAAAATATGTATTTTTTTACGATTGAAATAATTCCAATTCTATTTAAATCATCATATTTTGATTTTCTTTCATAATGAAAAATGAGAAATGAGGCATAGAAGTATCTGGGTAATGAACTGAGTATTAGTTTAGTTCTTTAATAGGCAGTGAAATAACAATGCAACACGTATGTTCTATAGGTTATATTTAAAAATGCTCATTATTACCCATTTATTTTAAGAATTCAACTAAATAACTATTTTATTAAAGAAGTTGTACTGTCACAGTTTATTAAACTTTAGGTCATGTCACAATTTTTATTCCAGCCCACATTAAACAAACTATTTGTTTTTTAGAAAATTGTGGTTCATGTTATCTGCAGTTTTTATTAGCTTAACAAAGAGAAGGGAGAAATAAGAGTCGATGAACAGGGTTGTTTTTGGTGTAGTAGACAAATTGGCAGCAGGGCAATCTGGGCATCAAACTTATTCCAAACAGGGAAGTTAGTGACAAGGATAAAATATTTGAGATGGTGGGCTTAAACAACAGGTTCCTCAAAATTCAAGGACAAGGATTATTACTGTTAATAGTCCCTGGAAAATATCAGGTCTAAGTCAGTAAATGATAATGGAGTCAGGCAGGCAATCTAGGGTAGGTATGGCAAAGGCAAAAAAAACCGATCTAAATAACTGCATGTATACTTCTCTGCTCTAGGCTTTAACTTTAGAGGGTCTCACACCTCAAAAGCAGGTTAAAACAAAATTAAGTAAATATAGGGGAGAGCATATGGGTACCTATGTTATGACATAACATTCAACACTGGCACTACACAATGCATAGCCAAAACATCAATTCTCCCCACACTCTTTGGGCTCCAGGGAGACTCTCCTTCTCATCTCTTGCAATAATTTCCAAATTTCAAGATTTGTGGGTTGTTCCTTTGCCTCATAGGGAAGAGACACAGTTTAATTAAAAGAAAAGACAGATTGATCAAATTGGTAGATTTTTCTCAAATTGTATAAATACAATAGATCCTTGTCAAATAAAGTGCTATAAAAAGTTCTTAAAAGCCTACAAAATTTTTTGGCTATTAATTTTAAAGATGAATTTTAAAAATTTTAACTGAAAGATAGTTAATGTGAAATATACAAATAAAGTAGTATTTATATATTCTCAGGAAATTAGAATAAGAAAATAAAAAATATGGAATGTGACTATGAAAGAAATCATATGAAAAATTTAAAAAATAATTCTAGTCATACTACCTTCTGTCTATTATCAATCAAGGTAAATTTTGTTGTTTTTTTAAAAAAAAAATTGAATAATAAATTGAGTTATTTTATGTTTTCTTTATATTACTATAGCTTGAATTTTTTTTAATTTAAGAGGTACTGCATGGATTTATATATTGCTAATAAATAGTGAAAATCATAACATAAGTAATAAAGGTGCATATAATAAAATTAAAATATTTTAATAACTTATATGATAATTATGACAATAACTTATATTAACTTATGTATGATCTTTCATGGCACTTTTTGAATGTTATATTAGTGGTTATTCATGTTTCAATAAAGTAAAATATCTCCAAATTGAATTTATTTAAAGACTATCTTAGAATTGCAATAACTCAAGAAACATATGAATATTATTGTCCATTGACTGTAAATTATCATAAAACATCAATTATAATAATGTTAGCATATGACTCACCTGAACAATAAGCATATACTTATATATACTAATTTATGACATGTTTATTTTGAATAATTCAGAAGTCATTGGTCCATCAAAGAAGAAGCCAAGTACGATAATATTGAAATGCCATTATATTTAATTTTTTGCTGTCTTTCAGTTATACAAAAAGCATTTTTATATATGATTTAATTTTTTAATAAAGGATATACTTTTCATGACAGGAGTTATATATTATATATTATTTAACATATTCTTAGCTTCATTTATAACTTTTATGTGAGCTGTTATGTATGTGCTTGCTCAATGCCCTGTAGTTATTAGGGTGGGTTTGATCATCTGAAAGAGTAATTTTTTTTGTTAGAATTTCTCTTAATAAATTTACTCATTTCTTGATCACTACTTTTACGTCAACTAATTATGTAAACAGAAACAAAATAAAAAATGTTTTAGAGATTTAACCATGGTTCAAGCTTTATTGTTTCTCTCTTACCTTATCAATCATTACTTCTATATGGAACTCAGATCTTATAAAATTAGAACTTTTATCAGTTTTTCTCATGCTTTCACTCACTTCATGAGTAAAGTTGCCTTATTTTTTTAACCAAATTTGCATGAATTACCAAATAATTGCTGTATCTAATTTGAATTAATTGATGCAAAAACCACAAGGTATAAAAGTTTTCTATCAGTTGCATTTCTTGATTAAGTATTCTTTTCTGAAATTAACAAAATTCTGTGAAATAATGGTCTTTGATGATTTGGAGTAATATCACTTTTCAGAAAGATTTGTTCCCTCCAAGTAAAGCCAATTATTTAGGGTGTATAGACAAACATAAAAGATTTGATGAAAATTGTCTATATAATCACAGTAAGTATGTCTGTATGTATCAGCACATAAACTCAGAGATAAACTTTCATGGGGTAAAAAAATGATAACATAGAGGATATCTATAATGGTAACTTGGAATGTGGCAATTATAATTCATTTTCTTCTGATGAAACAAAGTAATACTTTCAATAATTTAAAGTTAAAAGCAAAATTTTCAAAGTATAATGCTAATATCTATCCCTGTTCCAAAACCCACATTTAAAATATGCATACTAATTTAAACTGAAATTGTATGTTTTTTAATATTTTAAAGAAAAGCAATTAAAGCAACTTATATATATAATATTTTTAAAGTTTTCAGTGCACTATTACTCAAAACGTAATACTTTGTTATTACATCAGGAATAAATTTCCAAATTTGTATTTCATGTTGCAGTCAATCAAACAACCACTAATTCTTTAAAAGCTAAAGCAAGAACATGTTTTCTCATCCAAGTATTTAATTACAACTTCAAAAATAGATTAATTGTAATTGAAAAAGTAATAAAATATAGTTTGGCATTTTTAAGAGGTATCTAAATTAGCATGTTTAATGAAGTTACATTATTTTTTGCTTTGTCAGTAAACTTAGTCCCTTTCTATGTTGTAGAGTTGAAAAACAAACTGTAAAAACAGATGATCTTTTTGTCTTTTAACTTCTTTGAGATTTGAAGGTCTATTAAAGCAGGCTTTATTTATATTTATAATAACTTCATTTTTAAATGATTCTTTAAGATAACTTTTATAGTCACTGTTGGTGAGAATATAAATTAATAAAGCTATTATAAGAAAGAGTATTTTCTCAAAAACACTAAAAATACAACTACTATAAAATCCAGCAATCTCACTACTGAGTATGTATTCAAAGGAAAGAAAATAAACATATTGAAAATATACCTGAAACTCATGTTTTTGTAGCTTTATTCACAATAAGAACGATAAGGAATCAATCTAAACATCCCTCAGCAGATGAACTGATAAAGAAAATGAGATATATATTTACAATAAAACAGTGCTCAGTCACAAAATGTACCAAAATTTTGTCATTTATGGCATCATGAATGAGCAACATGAACAACATTATGTCAAGTGAAATAAGTCACCCACAATAAGATAAATACCACATGTTCTCCCTCAGATGTGAGGGCTAAAAAGCATTGGGTTCATAGAAGTAGAGAATAGAATTGTGATTATTAGAGTCTGGAGAAGTAAGGGGAAGGAGGTGATAAAGAAAGATTGGTTAACAGATACAAAGTTACAAGTAGTTGGAACTACAGGCATGCTACACCATGCCCGGCTAGTTTTTTAAAATTTATTGTAGAGATAAGGTCTCACCATATTGCCCAGGCTGGTCTCAAACTCATGGGATCAGTCAATCATAAGAGAGAATTCTTAATGTTAACAACACAAAGAAAAAGATGAATATTCAAGGTGATAGATATGACAACTACCCTGATTTGATCATTACAAATTGTATACATGTTTCAAAATATCACTCTGTATCTCATGATTTGAAAATTATATGTGTTAACTAAAAATAAGAGGAGAAAAGAAAAAAAAAAACTTTGATATTTTATGTTTTTATTTATTTTTCTTTGCCTCCCAGAGATATTCTTCCTTGTAACATCATTTTCCCCATTGTTTTCTTGTCTGGGTTCAAAGACTAGAGAAAATTGTAATCTCACATAACTGTTTTAATCGCTAGATAACTATTAAAATTAACTCGAATGATAAAGTACGCAATAAGGGACCCCCCCCCCAAAAAAGGGAATTATCTTTTGGAGGGAGGGTCCCTTGTAATACACTTGGAATTTGTCCTTCCAGATCAAGCGGTCAACCAAAGTTTTTATCTGGAAGTTTTGAGAAAGTTGCATCATGATTTGCAGAAGAAATAACGTGAATTGTGGCAAACAGATGACTGGTTCTTTCACCATGACAACACATCTGCCCACACCACACTGTTATGCAGTTTTTGACAAAAAATAAATAAAAATGGCATGACCCCCATGTCCCATCCACTCTATTCACCTGATATCACCCCGAGCAACTCTTTTTGTTTCCCCAGTGAAAAAAGTCCTCAAAGGGAAACCTTTTGCTAATCTGAAAGAAGTGAAACAAAAATCGTCAGAAGCACTAAAAGGCAACAACGTTGACCAGTTTGAAAACTGTTTTGAGCAGTGGAAAAAGTGTCTCAAAAGGTGTATTGATTGCATCAGAGAGTACTTCGAAGGTGACTGAAGTTTATGCATGTAAGAAAAATATACTTTTTTATAAATGTGTTTTGTTTTTGAGGGGTTCTCCCTCATGTATAAGACATGATCTTACTGACTTCTTGTTTAAAAGATTTTCTGACCAATAGCTATTAATTCAACTACTCTTAAATTTCATTCAGTCAAAAAAATTTTCCAATTGTCTTCTAAGCTGTTTTTTAAGTAAAGGAGATAACAAAACAAACTTAGTTTCTAAACTCAGGAACATACATTTTGTTTGAGAAGAAGGTGGGCAGACCATAATTTTTTAAAAAACAAGTAAAACATAAAAACAAGATGGTATCTGCTGGTTATATATAATATGATGAAAATAGAAGAAAGTACTGTGATTCTGAGCAATGAGAAGATTCCTTTAAATGAATTAAGTGATGATGACCTGCAAGGACCGTAACTTTAGAGAAGACATATATAAAAACAAAGAAACCAATCATTTGAAGATATGAAGGAAGAGTATCATAAGCAAAAGAAACAGTAAACATAAACTCTGTGAGCTGAGAGAGAACTAACATGACTAGGTTATCATGACCAAAGGCAGAAATATGTATGAGTTCTGAGAAAGCATTAGAAGCCAAACACTTGTAGGTCATTGTAAAAACTTTGAATATTATTGTAATCATAAAGAAAAGTTACTAGAAATTTTTAGATTCTTGCATGATGAGTGATTTGAATATTTAGTCTGATACTTGGAGAATAGATTGAGAGCTTACAGAAAGACAAAGGAGAAGGCTATTGTTATAGTCTGATCTAAAGATAATCATGGTCTGGTCAAGTAGGTTAGTGGAATAGTAGAGAAAAGTGAAAAAAGAATGTAATATATTTTGCAGATAAAGGTCAAAATATTTGCCAAAGAAAAGGTTAAAGAAGATATGAAAATCAACAAAGATTCTCAAGTTTTTGGTTTAAGTAACTGAGTTAGTGTTGGTGCCATTTATCAAGATAGGAAATAATTTTTTAAAAAATACGTGTTCTGGGAGAGAATCATGAGTTCTACTGAGATGTCTTAAATTGGACATACTTACTACCTATTAAGTAGAGATGTCAAGTAAGATGTTGGAGACATGAGTCTAGATTTCAGGTAATAAGTTAGGGCTGTAGTTAAACATTGGGAATTCTCAGAATACAGATGTTATTTGTAGTCATGAAACTGGACGAGGTTACCTGACATATATGATATATTAAGAGAAAAGAAGTAGGTTTGATGACCGAGTTGTGATCGAAAATCAAATGCCATAAAAGGACCATCAGAAATCAGACACTGAGGTGGAATGAGCAGTAAGGCAGAAGAAATACAGTGTGATGGAGAAAAAATACAAAGGAATAAGGTGATTTAACAGAAAGTGGTATTTTACATTAAATGCTGTGATATATTTCAATTAGAACAAAAAAGCAACATTTGTCAAAATATAAATTACATGTTACCTTGAAAAAAGCAGCTCATTTCTGTAGCAGAGATGAAGCAAGATCAGAAAGGAAAATGAGAAAGTACAGGCAATAAGGATAGATTCTTCTTTCAAAATGTATTCATTAATTTTTATGAAGAGGAAGAGGGAATTAAAACAGCATTTGGAAAGGAATACTATGGCAGAAGAGCTAGATAAATTATGACAGATAAAAGATTAGATAAAGGATAGATAATAGATGGATAGATGATAGAGAGCTATATGATTGATAGATTATGATAGATAGATAGATAGATAGATAGATAGATATTTTGGATAGATAAAACTAGATCAGTTTTGTTTATTGGTGAAAACACAATAGACAATATTCATGATCGTGTCTAAAAAATTTGCAGGGACAAAATACTTTAGAAAATGATAGGCAGTGGTGGATACATGAAGAAGGTGTTGTTGGATATATTTAGAAAAAAAATTGAGGATATAAGAGAGTCTTAATGAGAGAACAGCCCAGGAAAAGAGTTTGGGATGATAGAGAAGGGTACAAGATGGGACTAGACTAATCAAGCTAAAGACCAGTTTTGAGATAAAAATCTGGCTAATGACGAATGACCTAGGAAATTTGGACATAGATAATTCCTCAGGAAACAGAAACATGAAGCATAATAGGAGTTGTTCTGAATATCTCTTGAACATTACATCTAAAACTATCCGTGGTGAATGTTTTCCTCTTATGCAACATGAAAAATTATTGTTTAAAAAAGAAATTTCTAGAAAAATGATTACATACTTGAATGTTACTGCAATGTCAGTTTCCATAAATACTTACTCCAATATATTTAGTAATTCTTTGTAGGCCAATAATAAAAATTTGCAAATAGAGACAAGATTGAGAAATACATCTTAAGTAAGTCTTAGATAAGTTGTAATTTAGGAAAGTGTTTTAATTTTTGTGTGTGAATCTCAAAATAACGCAATTTAGACAAACTATAACACATTTCTTCACTTACATATGTTATTCTCTTGTAAACAATATATACTCTGTGCTAATATATTATATTATAATATGATAACATTTAAATAAAAAAGAACAAAGCACTTACTTTACATATACCTGTGAAATTACTGATTAAAAAATAAAAATCTTAATGAAAATGAAGGCTTTTAGAAAATGTCATGCAAAAAGGAATTGTCAATAATGATAAGGTAAATGAATTTGAATTTTAAAAAATGTTTACTCAGGCTTTATGTCATGGCACACCCAAGCATCATTCATAAAATAGTGTTCTGATTATGTTAGCACTATACTTCATAACACTTGCAATATTCATCACCTGTGCAGTATATGTGGATTCTAGAAGTTGAAAAATATTACTTCCTCAACAGTGAATACCATCATACTTGCCTCGACATTTGGACAAAGTTTTCATACTCTGGAGAAGAACTGGGAATGGAGTGACAGGGTTCTGAAGGTATTAGGGTGCTGTTGCGGGTTGCTGATGAAAACCCATGCTTTGTAGAAGTGGTAACTCAACTAAAACTAAGACTAAGAGGAAACATGAAAAAATTTAATAGGAATAAATCCTTCAGAGTGTTTAATGCACTTTTCTCCATAAACCACACTGTATTTATTCAGAATTACATGCAACAAAGCAAGTGAGGAAAAAAAGATTGTACTTCAATAGGTAAGATTTAAAAGCCTTAAATCCATTAAAAATCTTAAATTGACTTGAAGCTTTACATAACACCTTGTCTTCCATCTATAATACTAAAAACATGACTTCCCATTTCTGTAGAAGAGTCATTAAAAGTCAATACTACGTGCTTAAAGAATAACAAAAGAGATACTTTTCCCTCCACTGTACATTTTCAAGCCTGAGTCATGCTGAAGTTGTATTTGAAGAAAGAAGTTTTAAATTGGGTGAAAGTGTTTATCTTTTGATATTAGCTGAGACAGAACTTTATTTGTTTGTTATTTAATACTTAATGACTGAGATACTTGTTAATATATGCAAATGGTTAGAAAGACTATGGGATAGATTTGAGATTTTATGCATGTATGAGAAAGAATGGTGCTACCAAGCAGATTTAAAAGAACAGTCTAGCAAATTAACATTAATTTCTAATTGCATCCTACTGAGTCTGCTTCATTCTGGCTTGTATATTGACAGAGCATATATTGCCTTTTTTGAGAGCTTCTCTAAGACTGCTAGCTTTTAACCAAACCCATTTTTTTTTTTCATCTTTGGTGCACAATAGCCTCATTTTCCAGTTTCATTCAGAGTTAGAAGTAACCATGGGACTGAATTCTCATCAACAGCACATGAACCATGAGGATATGTGCCATTTGCAGTTTGGGTCCACCACAACAACTTACGCACTCTACTTCTTATTCTTTCTCCTTCTAACTGGTACATACAGACAATAGGAAAAATCCAGGCACTAGCAGAGATAAAGAAAGTGGGAGCATGGGTCGCTGAATAAACTCATGTAGAAAATATGATCTGCCTGAATATTTGTCGATGATTGTTTTGGGAACAAATGTTATACACTTTTATTGTGTTAAGCCATTTGTTTAGTTCTATTTTTACAGCACTTAGTCGATACTAAGTAATACATAACGCAGTAATAACTACAATATAAGAACAAAAATGATAACAGGAAAAGTTTTCTATGTTATAAGGAAATGTATTAGTATCTAGAAAACTTACAAGAAGCACATACCTCAGAAATTATACAACAACCAACATAACAAATTTAGAGTGCCATCTGCATCCTTTATGAATTTCAAAGAACTTGCTCTTATAAATGAGAAAAACAAAACCACAAGGAATAAATCAGAAGAGATTAAAAATAATGACATAAGCCAAAGATCAGAGTAATTTTTTTAAAGGCTACATTGCAGGCAAGGGAAATAAAATTTGATGCTGTAGAAAATTGAATCAGTACCCTAAAAGACAAATGTGAGAACCTCACCTACAATGCAAAGAATAAACAGTAAGAAATTTGAAATGTTGAAAAAGAAGAATGATAAATGTCAAGGTTAGATAATTCAGTGAAAGAATAAGAATGATTTCTTTATCAGAAGCAAATGACTGAATAACTTGATATTTCAAATGGAAGAAAGTCAATAGCATTTCATGGTTTGCTCAGGAATATCAACAAAAAATGATTTATTATGATACAATTTTGAACTACAAAGATAAGAAAAACATTATTTAAGCATCCGAAATGGAAAAACAAAGAAGAACAAATAAACAAATGGATACTACTGAAGAAATAAAAAATCAGTTGTTCCTGATATTGTTGCATAAACTAAATGCTAGAGATCACGAGACACAGTTTTCAGAATATTGTGTAAAAAAAGACAACTTCAAAATGTCAAATCTCGCTAAGTAGTCGTTTATGTGTGGACCCAAGAAAAAATAAAAATATTCTCAGGTACATAATGTTAAAAAGTGTTTCTCATTCTTTTCTTTCTAAAATTTGAGATATGTAGCTATGTTAAGGAGATAAACGAGAGAAAGCAAATATTTAAAGAAGGACAATTACAAGTTAATGAATAAAGGTAAGTATTAACAAAAAGTAAATGGCAAAAATTTGCCATTGTTTTTATTAATCTGTCAAAAAGTTGGCAAATGTTAAATATATCATAAAATAATGAAAATTCACATTTATCTAAAATGACAGACCATTTAGCATATTTTCATCAGAATTGAATAGAGAAAAAGTAAAATGGGATGAATTATTTTGTCAAAATACATTACTCAAAAATAGCATTTTAATCTTAATATTATAAATTAGAACAAAAGAGGTTAAAGCAACTTTCTAAAAAAATGAAACATAAACCACAACATTGCAGAAAATTCAAACAAAGACAATACACATAGACTAACAAAAATAATAGAGAAAGCAGGGAAATTTTTTAAATGGAGCATAAAGCAAGCTGACAATTAGGTACAACACAATTTATATTAGTTAACATATTACATTTAAAAGAGCTCAATTTATTAAGACAAAACTCTCACAATGACTTAAAGAAGAATCAAACTACATGATGTTTGAAATAGTTATATCAGAAATTAAGTAGCAGTAAAAATTTTTTAAAAGTGTGCACACACATGGTAAAGCGAACGGGTGACCGTTTTCTGGAATACCATATGATGTTTTCCTTGAAGGGCTTCATATGTGGTATTAATAATAGCTACATTTAATGAGACTTGTACTAGAGACTATTCCATAACTTTATATTCATTAACTCATGAATAGGTCTAAATTGCTCTATAAATTAGATACAATATGATTTTTATTTTCAAAATAAAGTAAGGGAGTTATTTTTTCAAAGGTTATATGATTGGAAAATAATGGAGCTCAGATATAAACCCAGGGCAACTGATTCAGAGCTCGATATTTTTTACTCCATACTTCTCTAAGAAGATACAATTATCATAAAACTTACACTTCTTAATCATGCTTCATTGGATATAAATACCTAAGTAAGTGACAAAAGCAGTTGAAAAAACAAACATACATCTTCCAGTCTTTGACATGTGTGTTGGCAATACATAAATAATCATAAAAAATAATAATTAAATGATAATAATGTCAGCAGCACAATAAGAATGTAATAACTATTTTGTTTTAAGTAATGTACTAAATACCTTTCACATTTTATTTAACTATCATAGCATTATTTGATATAATAAAAACAAGGCTCAAGAAATTTAAGTAGCTTTTATTGTGAGACAAAAAGTGAATAGTTCAAAGTCACAGAGTTATTAAGCAAAGCCAGTATTTGCAGCTAGAACAACTGTATGCCTAACTGCTGTACTTAACACTACATTATGTCCTAACGAAATAATAAGGTGGTTTTAAAGATACATTTTTACACATGAGGTGTATATTAAACTTTGTACCATACAAGCAGGTACTTTCTTTTTCAGCGACTGTTATATATTTCAAAAGTCAGCAATTGCTCACTAGTGTTCAAAATATTTTAAAACATTGAAGACCCATTCTTTAAAATGTCTTAAAGTCATTAGAAACATTTTAAATCTACCCCAGTACTAAAATAAAAGTCTTCTTAAAGAAAGGAGATTTTAAATTAAACAGTAGTTGTACACTATTTGACATTAACAAATGTGCATTAAATATCAAAACTAATGTAACACATCAAAACATCTTTGAAAGAAAAATCAGAATAAAGTTATTTAATTATGGACTAAAAGAAAATAAAAAACACATGTAACAAGGATTCAACTTCAGGAACTGGAAAAAGGTATAAAAAATAAAGCTAAAAGAAATATCTGAAATTGTTAAAGTTAAACATAAACTGAAAGTAAAACATACAATTGACAATAAAAAAGACAAAGAAAATAATAAATAGATTAGGCATTCAGCCTCAGGAAAAATTGGTGATTTAAGAAGGAAAAACAGTATAAGGTAACATTATAAATAATTCTATCCAGAAAAATAACAATCTTAAATAAAAGTTCATTTTTTAGAAAAAAAATGTATGTTCTCAATGTGATTAAAATTAGAGTAGATGAGAATAAAAATAGAAAAACAGTAAAAATAAATGAGCTAAGATAATCAAAGTATTATTAAACAAGAGGTTCTTGACTTTAATTATGCTAAAGTCAGAGTTTTATCTGAAAACTCTTTCTTTGAAAAAGAAAAACATGGAAAGCCTCTTGACTCATTTCATAAAGTAGGTAACAACCTGACACTGAATTCTGATAAAGATACCAGGAAAGCAGCATTAGCATACTGTGAAACATAACCCTCGATCACCACAAAATGTGCACACTTCATGGGTTTCAGCAATTACTTATATTTTGCAATTAGAAGGATGAACGAATTACTGGCTTAAATCCTAAAAATTTAACAATGCCTCTTATGGGCATAAATTATAATTCTTAATTGGTTCACTTGTTTTGGAAACACCTCAAAAAGAGGCTTGTGTTGTTTCAATTACTTTATTTTTCTGGCAGAGGTTAAAAATCACAAAACAATAAATACTCCCTTTTTACTACCTACTAGCAAATATTACACAAAATAATGTCTAAGTCAATTTTTTGAATTACATATTGAAATATTAGATTTAAAATTTAATATCTACAATTTAAAAATTATTTTCTTCTTCATGATGCAAAAACAAACATAAAAATTCCCTATTGTCTTTTTAAATCAGCATAAGTTATTGCTAGTACATAGAGACTAGATATAGTTTGCTAATAGAAAAATGATTCAACCTACTTTGAAGATCTATTCAATGGAAAGCGAGGACAACAGTTATTTACAGTAATAATAAATAGCAATATCAAAAACTCTGTGCCAGGCAATTTTCTAACTGCTTTGCATATATTATCTAGTCTAATTGTGATAACTCAATGGGTAATGTTTTCCAGATATGACAACTGAAGGCCAAAGAGTTTTAGTAACTTGCTGAGAACACATCTAGTCTTGCTTTGTTTGGGTTTGTGCTTATAAATACTATTATTAACAATAGAAAGGTAAAGTAGAAATTGCCATTATTTACAGGTTTTCAATTTGGAAAACCATTCAGAGAAGCAAGTTCTTTAGCGCTACTGACCCTGATTCCTTCTGTTCTACTTAATAGGGAAACACAAAACTCTGTTTTCCCCTGTCACTATTTCCCTTAATGTGGACACTGCTAAACAAGATTTAAGAAATCTTGAAAGCAGTTCATGTTCTTGGTAAGAAGACTTCCCCTCCCTTGGTCTATATGTTGTCTGCTTACAAACTGTTTAACAAATTAATTCTAAAAAAGGGAAACTATAATTAGAATTGATTACCCAATTTTCCCTAAGTAACCATCAGTACTAATCTAATGATTTTATAGCCCTGTTTATTTTAGAAGCGACAAAAAGCCCCAAACTTCCACAATAGCCCATATGTCTCTATACGTCCCCTGATTGGACCCAATGTCCTACCCTTTCCAGACTCCCAAACGGTCACTGTACGCCCTGTCGACACCAAATCTCTTACATCTTTACTAGTTCTTTCTGTATTTGAACCAGATTCTTACTCCTTTGAAACTCTGCAGTCCCTGATTTCCCTGCAGCACTCTCAAATGGTGACTGAGTTTTTTGTTTGTGTTGTTTTTGTTTCCATTAATTTCTTTCCATAACCCCTATTCTTGGGTCTAGACAAAGGGGAAGAGGTCTGCTTCTTAATGTACACCTAGACATTCCTCCTCCCTCAAAACCTCAGTTCTTTCTCCTTTGATTATACTACCCACCAACCACCTCTTTCATGTGATGCAAGGTCTAGGCACATTCTTATTTTATTGCCATCAGTCCTTGTACCACTTGCAACTTCAACATCCACACAGATGAACTTTCAGATGCCTTAGTTTCTCAGTCCAGGGACTTACCCACTTTCAATGACAATTATTCTAAACTACTTTAGTTTCCATGCTTACTGACAATTAGTGCACTGGCAATTGAAAATGAGTGCCATTTAAAACAAATATCAAAAATGTTTTTCTCGGTGTTCAATCTTTGAGGTCCACTTCAACTTTTCCTTCTAATTTAGTTTACTATCCTTTTGTCAACAAAGATTTAGGCAGTTTGAGACATCATTTCATTGGAAACTCTTGGTGTTCATGATCTATCACCTTCCCCTTTTAAAAATGTACCTAGTTTTACAAGTTAGATTCCATGAGACAATATTATAATAACTCTTTTGAATATACCATCAAATGAACTGATTTATTTTTCCTCCATCATACTCATCTGATATACTGGATACTAATGATCCTCATCAATATTTCTAGCTCTCCAATATTCCTGGGCCAAGGAATATTGCACTCCTTTGAATTGACCAGCTTTGACCAATGAAACCTAAATGTGTCATATGTCACTTTTTGGTACCAATATCATAGAACCATTGTGTGATTCCTTATGCTGTTTTTTGCTGAGCAGTCTCAGAAACATATGTTGGTATAGAGGTGCCAAAATATCAAAGCAATCCAAAGTATTGAGCTAACAGAAAGGATCCCTGGATAATTTTCTAAGTCCACATCAGACTATGTGTAAATTATATATTTTTATTCCAAGTCACTAAGATATTTGAATTAACCATCATGGTACCTAGAAATCTCTAATACTGATTAAGTTCAACTGTTAGTTTATACGTGCTTCTAGCTGAGAAGCTAAAACATGGCAGAAGAAACCTTATAACCTTGCTGATTTTTCTTGCTTAAATTTGTGACCTTGAATCCCAGTGGCTTTTTCTATATACTTTCTACTACTTTATCTCTACAACTCTTCAAGATGACCATTTCACAATTTTGGCTCTCTCCTCATCTATTTTTACCCTATTTTCAGTTTATATCCTATTTTTTAAAATTTCACTGAGGATTTAGAAGCCATGATGAAATAAATGCCAACCCCTCACTCCCAATATCAAATCTACCAATCTATCTAAATTTATATGCATATATTCTGCTTTTATTCCTATTAAAGGAGCGCCCCTATTCCTGCTTCACTCTTAATAAATCACCAACATTTTCCTATATCACAAAGTCTCCTCTCTCCAAATTAAAAAAACACTTTGTTTCTAAATTATTCTCTCTATGTGCATTAATGCATTTTTTTTCCATTGGCTCTCTCTCAACAACATACAGACATGTATTACATATTTTAAAATTTAAAAATCCATGTTGACCACTTTTTCACCCCCTTTTCTGTTAACCCCTTTTCAGTGAAATACTTGAAAATAATTGACAACTTTAATCCACTGAAATAGCTCTAGTCAAGATCACCAAGGGATTTCATTTGATCAAAACAAATAAATTAGTTCAATCCTCAACTCACCCAACCAGCCAAGTTCTTAATTGGATTTTACATATTTTCTCACTTTATATTTTTAGGTTTATCTTCAGAGACACCATGACCTTAAGTTTACATTAAATTGCTGTCTTTCTTTATTTTTGTTGTTGTTGTTATTGTTGTTTCTGGCTTGACTTTTTTGTTTGTTTGTTTACTTGAACTCTAAATGTTAGGTATCTTCTCCTATATTCTCTTTTCCCACATTCACTTCCTAGATGATCTTACCCAGTCTTGGCTTTTAGTATAACTAAATAGATGAGTGTCAAATTCATGTTTTATTCTAAACATTTCCAGTAAGCTTTCAACCAAATATGAAATTTCTTATTAGATGTTTAAGCTTAGGTGCCTAAACTTAATGTTTCTAAACCTTTCTCTTATTTAACGCTTCCTGAATTTTACTCATTTCTTTAAATGGAGCCAATGGCTAGCCCATTGTTCAGATGAAAGCTTAGAAGTTATCCTTAATTCTCTGATTCTTCTTAGACTAGCAATCAAGTTAAAGAATGCTCTTCTTACAGTAACAGTGATGAAAGAGAAAAAATGTGATGCTTCCTAAAGGCCAGGCTTGGAATTGGCACTCTGTTACTTCTATCATCATACCATTGGCCAAAAGCAATTTAAGTTATAAGAATAACATCAAGGAGTAAAAATTTGGGCCAACAATTTTATCTACCATACAATCTATCCATCAGTTGTAAAACTGCTTCTGCATTAAAATATTATTGGAGTTAAACAATAACAAATAATGCATGTTTAGTAGAGGTTTTTAAGTTGTGTAAAGCATTTTCACATGCATTGTATAGTTATCTATATTATACTATTTGATCTCCAAAGCAATACTGTAATGCACATATTTTTGTCATGTCGTAAATCAAGAAGTAAAATATTACTTCCCAAATCAGTCAGCTATATTTGAAAAGGCACGGAATCTATGACTCTTCTTTAATTTTTACAATCTCCTCCCCTTTGCTTTCTCTACTGCACCATATTGTCTCTATAACTTATTAAAACAAAACAAACTTTGGAATACAACAGGTTGTAAATTACCTACATATGAACTAATGGTTGTATACTTAGTGACAAATATGTATTCATGTTACCAATAAAGCTTCACTTTATAAATGTCAGGGTTATTCTTATAGTCAACTGTGATGGATGATGCTATTACTATTGCATTCAAATCCTTTGACAAGATCACTGCCAAATCCACATTCTTTCCAATTCATCATGTAAGAAGTCTGAAAAAGAATACAGAATAAAAGCACCCATACTTTTAAAGTGTTATCATGCTGTTACATATGTCTAGAAGTTAGTATAATGGAATTTTTTGTTTGTTTTTCATAGTCAAAACAGAAAATCAAAAGATTAGACTTTGGATTGCAAAACAAAGTTCTGTCCTTTTTCTGCTTCTTATCTTAACAATTGGTAAGCAAAACTTACTGCCTTTTTTAGTATGTAGATTCTTCCTGCCTGAAGATGTATGATTTTTTAAAATAACATTATTTTTTAATGTAGTGAAAAATAGGAAGGCCTGTCATATTTCAATCACAAAAATAATAGCTGTATTTATCATCAAACTTCTAGCATTATGAAAAAGAGAGGAGAGATTCCTTTCAAGCCTACACACACTAAGTGCCCCCAATCAGTTTGCTTTTCTGGTTTGAAGTTGTTATCCCAGCCCAGCTGTAATGTCTACCAAAGGGGTCAACCAGGATCTAGGGACAGCTAGCAACTGTGGCTAGCGATAAAATAGTAGGAGGCTTCACATTTTGCCCCAAATTTACAGTTTCTTATTTTAAAATTTTGCTCTTCCTAGTGTGGGGGGCAAAATGTATGTCACCATGGCACAGCCGTGGCCTGTTCATAAATTAGTCACTTGAAAACTCTTTCTAACTGTAGTTAAATCCATCATTTCAAGAATCAATCATGTTCTATTTTGCATTATTTTCACAGTACCTAGCAAGTGTCTGACACTTAGTAAACAATCATAAATATTTAATGAATCAAATCAATTAACTTGTGTGAAGCTTTCACAAAGAGTAAGGAATGAATACATATTTAGTGAAAATTATTAATGTTATATTTTATGAAAGAAAAAGAGAAAAATACTACTTTAATATAAGGCTTCAAAATTTCTTTTTTTTTTGAGTCAGAGTCTCACTCCATTGCCCAGGCTGGAGTGCAGTGGCATGCTCATGGCCACCCCAGTGTCAACCTGCTGGGCTCCGGTGATCCTTCTACCTCTGCCTTCCAAGTAGCAGGAACTACAAGCACACGCTTCCACTCCCAGTTAATTTTTTTTTTTTAATTGTAGAAATGAAGTTTCACCATGTTGCGCAGGCTGGTCTCAAACCTGTGGGCTCAGGCAATCCTTTGCCTCTGCCTCCCAAATTGCTAGGATTACAGGATTAAGCCACCGTGCCTGGTCAGGTTTCAAAATTTCTATTAGTTGTTTGTCTTAGTGCTTGGGTTGCTATAAAAACATAGCATAAACTGGGTAGTTAATAAGCAACAGAAATCTATTTCTCACAGTTCTGAAGGCTAGAAAGTTCAAGATTAAAAAAAAAAAAGTAGAATGGTACCTATGAAGGCCAGTTTCCAGACTTGAAAGAATTTTCAAGTAACTTTTGTCTATGAATTGCACTCTGATGCAAAGCCATGGTTGTGGTATAGTGACATGAATAGATGACACCTAACTGTGCTCTCACATGGTGTACTGAGCAAGTAGTCTTTCCCAGGCCTCTTTTACAAGGGCACTGATCCTATTCATGGGACTCTGTCCTCATGACCTAATCAACTCCCAACGGCCCACTTCCTAATTTTCTGTCATCACTTTAGAAATTAAAATCTTAACATAAGGAATTTGGAGGGACAAAAACATTCAGACCATAGCAGTTATAACTAAAAAGAGAAAGAAAAAGAGAAAAGGGGAAATGAAAAATAGAACTCCTTAAATAAATAAACTGTTTCCATGAAAGAAAAAACATGATTATTTGTGGAATTTGAGAAAAAGATATAGAACATAAAACTCAGCTAGCACAGCTGTATAAAATAACTCTAGCAGGGAAAAAAAGAAAACCTAGAAGAAAAAAAATAGTTTTGTTTTATAAAAAAATCAATAATAAAGAAAAATGACTGCAAAACAAACAATTTTTGAGAGTTGGATCAGTCCATAAAAAAATGGGAAAATTTTGAAAGAAGCATCAGCTTTTCACATAAAGATATATTTGTGTATCTATGATTCACATTTTACACAGATAAAATATGTAGTTGTTATAAAGATCTGAGTTCTTAGTGCCTAAAAACTTACATTTAGATCCTGTCTCTCACACTGACGGATTAATAATTTACAAACACATAATTTTAAGAATTATGGGCTAGACTTTTCTCATATATAAAATAAAAGCAAAACAATAACATACTTTTTACAGAGAAAAGATAACAAATTTTTACAGAAGACTATAGAAACCTTCAAATCTATTATTTTATTTAAACATTACTTAAGAGTGCAATCTGCAAATGAGATAATAGATTTAAAGGCATTTTATACTATAAATTATTTCACAAATATAATGTAGCTGTGCTATTTTATTATGCAACAATATTTTAACTTTCATATTGTCAATTAATGAAGATGAGTAATATATAAAGTAGCACTGAATCACAGAATGAAAGAAAATTTGTCAATGGTTTCTAATCATACTTGCAACAAAATCTAAACACTTTACCTAATGAAGAGATTCTAACATAATTGGATCCTATCCTTCTCTATTTTTTAAAATTGGAAATGCTTCCCTCTTGCTTACTATCCTTTAACAAGTCTAGTCTTTTCCATAGGTCCAAATTTTGTTAGTTTTGTTTTCATCTACTATTTCTCCTATCTTTGCATGCCTGATTCTCAGTCATTTAGATCTGAGGTCTTCCCTAATAACTTGATCTAAAGTAGCATCCACTGACCCAATCAAATCACTTTAATCTTTTATGGAATATTTATCACTATTTGATAATTTCCTGAGTCTTTATTTCTTTTTCTATTTATTGTTCATCTCCTCCTAGAAATAGTCTCCATGATTATTAAGAAGCTTGCTTTTGTTGTCCAACACAGTATTCTGAACATCTAGAAAAGTATCTGGCAAAGACAGCTTTTGCCAGACTTTTGGTTCTCAATATATGCTAGTTAAATAGCTATAAAGAACTTCCAACCTGACTACCTTTTGTGGTGTTGGGAAATAGACTTTCAGAGAGGTACATTGTCTTATCCAATGACACACAGTCAGTTTCTTTTTTCTGGGTTTCATTGCCTTTCCACTTTACTATGCTAACTGGCACTAATTTACCTCTCTTACTAGTTTTAGTACCACAGTGAATAGTTCTAAGTTTATGCTTCCTTCAAGCAGCATAAATTTATTGTATTTCTATAAAGTTGAGAAATATTTTGAGTTCTAGGACAAATCTAGGCATCCTACTGACCAAATAAAAGGAGATGTTGGCAAGTTGATTAGGATCAATCATTCCCTCAAGTAACAGAAGCAAAAAAATAAAATAAAATAAAGTAATATATATATGTGTATATATATATATATATAAAATATTTTTTGTCAGAAAAAATTTTTTCTCTTTTTTGAGTTGGAGTCTCACTCTGTTGCCCAGACTGCAATGCAGTGGCACACTCCCGGCCACCGCAGCCTCAACCTGCTGGGCTCTGGAGATCTTTCTGCCTCAGCCTTCCAAGTAGCTAGAACTACAGGCGTGTGCTACCACACTCGGCTAATAGAAAAATCTTAAAGGCACCCAAAACTCCAGATGGAGATGTGACATTAGAAGAAGTTAAAAGTTAGATCAAAAGGCTTATTGATTTTTATGATTCCAAAATGTTATGCCTAGTAGTTTCAACACAGGAATGCAAAAGTGAACCAAGAATGGTCACAGTTTCTGGTGAATATTTAAAGGCAAAATAAAGGTCCATAATAAAAAAAATTAATAAAAATGTTAAGAAATGTTAAGAAAAACAATCATTTTTCATGTTAGAAATAACCAAAAATACTACTTAATCCACTCACTTTGAGTATGATTTTAAAAAGGAGAATATTGCTAATTGTCAAAACATTTTAAGTTAAATTTGAGAAGAGTATATCTGTTTTTTCATAGTATAGTTTGTTTTAATAGTTTATAAACCAAGTAATTTTTATTCTCAAAATTAATATTCATTTAACTCTTTGCATCATATATTTTTAAAGATTGAGGTGGTGGTTTTAGCTCCAACATATAGAATTTGGAAGTCATCACTTCTCTACTTTCGAAAAGAAAAAGCTGGACAAGTAAAAAACATTCTATGACTTTTTCTTGGACTCATCAGAGAACTGAGGTCATAGACAAATGACTGCCATGAAATCTGTGGAGACAGGCACATCCAGAGATATAAGACCCAAGATTTACTTACCTGAAGAAGAAGCTTCTGAATATGATAAGCCAGTAGGAACAGTAGGATATTACTTAATAAGTAATTTTGACTAATGAAGCTAAGGCATGAACTGCCATGAGATTAAACAAATACCGTGACAATAGCTATAGTGGAGCCCTGCATTCTCGTGAATTTTTTTCATTAACTTTTTTCTCATTAACGTTCCTCTTAAAATTCCACTAGGTTCTCATGGCCATGATCAGAGAATTATCCTCTTGTGCCTCTGGTAGTGAGATGAGAATAGAAATCACTGTGAAACCCCTCAGAAATCCTTTGCCCTAACAGAGGCCAAGTTGCTAGGGGAAAACATGTCACCTGTGGCAGTACAAAACCCTTATCCCAACTGGAGTAAGGGAATTCTTATTCCCTCCAGACTGCTCCAGTCTTTCTACTTCACCAAAGAAAAAAAAAAAAACCATTGACAACAAGGAAGAAGAATTCAAATAACCAGATTGGAAATGCTAAAGAGAGAAGTAATGAGAAAGGAAGAAAAAAGGTAGATCACTTTAGAAAAGACAAAAATACTTATAAGACCCACACTCCTGAGACACAGGTCCATAAGAGACTTAATCTGAAGACTATAGAATAAGTTTTCACACTATACTACTGTAAGAGGAAAGAATTACAGCTGAAACAGACCCTTTATGAGAAGCAGTATGAAACAAAGCCCCAAAGCCAAGAAAGAAGACAAAAACAAGGACACTAGAGAAATTTCAAGTCTCTGGTACCTATAACTACAACAAACATTGGAAACTATAATAAATAATCGAATTCTTTACATCAAAAACATAGTAACAGAAATGAAGGGTGCTGTTAACATGTTCATCAGTAAACTTAACACAGTGTAGAATGAATCAGAAAGCTTGAAGATAGGTCAATAGAAATGCTCCAAACTAAAACAAAAAGAGAAAAAGAGATACGGAAGTTAAGTAAGCTTAATTGTCTCATGCAAAACTAAGTAGCTAGCACTTAAACTCAGTTCCTCAGAATCCAAATTCTAGTACCTGCCTTTAAACTTTAATTATCTACTCTAGATTGGCATAGATCATTATCTACCAAAAACAAACATAACTAGATATCATATTTGAAATAATATTTTTTTGGAAATTTAGTAATAATTCATAATGTAAAAATAAATCTATTGGGAGGAAAAGGAGAGGGAGAAGCAGGAGGAGAAGGAGGAGGAGAAAGAAGAAAAGAAAGTAGGTGCATCCAAGCAAATAGATAATAAGTAAAGAAAAAATATTCATAGCAGTTAAAATTCTCATTTCTATAATGTTCAAAAGTTCAGTGGGTCTGGGACTTAATAAAGTGATTCCTATCTTCCTTAATTGGTGTGGTGAATACTTAGTGATCTTAAGTTTTCATGCCACTTTTAAAACTTGATATAGAAATAGAGATACCTAAGAAAATACCACAAATTTCAAACCTCGTTTTTTAGTTTTGTTTTTGTTTTATTTTATTATTATTATTTTTAGTTTTTTTTACTCTTGCAACAGCAACCCCAAAGCTCCCTTGATAATCAGGATCGGTCACCGAGCAAGTAGCCTAACCTCCCTCTCTGCCTGTTTTTGTTCAATGCCATTGGGAACCTAAAATGACCTGGAGGCAGTTTAAACTTCCAATTAAATGAAATCACCGTGTGTCCCTAGGTAAAATCACTTTTCCTTTGTAAACTAAAAATCTTCAAACCCACAGTTCTTGAGGTTGTTTGAATGCTAAGACAAAATTGTATAAGTGAATTATTAGGTTTACAGTGACTGAAGCATTCCCACAAGCATGTCATGATTTTCAGAGTTAATATTCTCACTATGGAAGAAACACCCTATGTGCTGAACACCAATTCAGATACATATACCACTCCTTGAAGGATAGAATTCCATCCTATCTGGATGTTGTCCTCTATAAGATACCATAGCTTATTCTTCAGAAGACCATTTTAGAATTCTACAAGGCCAGCTGCTTGGTAAGAAATATTATTAAAAAATCAGTGAATTCCATGGGATGAATCAATTGTTATATTTTGCTGTGAAATAAATTCTTTGATCAGAAGCAAGCCTATATACAATAATGGTAGGTAGAGGATTCTAATTCCACAGATGGTAGTTCTGGAAGAAGAAATATGAGCTGGAAAATTAAATCCATATTCAAACTATGTATCTATTCCAATGAGGACAAATTATTTCTGCTTCCGTTGTGGAAGGAGTCCAATGTAATCAATGTGCCAGTAGGTGGGAGCCTAATTCCTTCAGAGAATGAACCCATATCAGGGTTCATTCAGCATGATAGTAGCAAGCCTTTTAAGGAGAAAATCCATGTTCTTTAACCCATGCATAGTCTCCATCTGTGTCATCATTTACATTTTGTACATAGGACAATAGAGCAAGCACTGGGATGCTTAGGCATGAGATTGACTAATATACAAAGAAAGTATCATATTTTCTATTCAGTTAATGAGAGCCTCTTTTACAGTGAATGGCTTTTGGTGAGCATTCTATATCCATTCTAAGAGATTTTTCCACAAACATCTTCCCATGACAATTTTGTCACTAAATGTGCAATCTTGTTACTTTCAAATCTCTAACCAAGCAGGAAAACCATTAGCCATTGTTTATGAATCAATGCAGATTCACATTTCCAGTCATCTCTCAAGTGATAAATTGGACAATGAAATGTACTGTTGAAGATCTGTTCACGGGGACAATTCCTCTCATGTCTTTCTTTCAAAAGTACTTCTTACTGGGGTTGTATTGTTACAATAGTTGACTTCATGTTGGTACCAGAATATCATGCAGATATATCTGAAAGCTAGACCTGAAATGTTATATTTTCAGGCAACTGATCATAAGAAACTCTTTGCTAAATTATTAGGTATGAATTGAGGGAGAGAAAGAATACGATAAGAGTAGATGAAAAAAAGAATACAATCAATTTGTTCATGTAACTACTAGGTTTTAAAAGCCCAAGTCATAGAGTCACTTGTAGGACAACCTGAGATACCTGCAGAGTTTCTCCTGATATGGTGTCCACACAAAACTATCAGCTTTACATATATATATATATATATATATATATTTATATATATATATAATTTTTTTTTTTTTTTGACGTCTCACTCCGTCGCCCAGACTGGAGTGCAGTGGCCGCTCTCGGCCACCGCAGCCTCGACCTGCTGGGCTCCGGCGATACTTCCACCTCAGACTTCCGAGTAGCAGGAACTATAGGCATGCGCTACCACGCCCAGCTAATTTTGTTGATTTATCGTAGAGATGAGGTTTCTCCTGCCCAGGCTGGTCTCGAACCCGCGGGCTCAGGCAATCCACTCACCTCAGCCTCCCAAGGCGCGGGATTACAGGCTGAGCCACCGAGCCTGGCTGACACCATGTCTTTTATT
>CAUYQG010201561.1:0-17132 GCA_963574415.1 Tarsius wallacei | reverse complement strand
AATAAACTTAGCTTTATTAATAATTTGCTATCTATCCTTACATTAATTACATTACCATAAATGGTAAAATTTAGATCAAATGGTGAAAATGTCAGCTTGACACTGAACTTCTGAAGATAGCTGCAAAAAGTCATGTGACCTATTATCGTATGAGGCAGCAAAGTCCCTCTGCCTGGGATTGGGTTAGATCTGCTATTGAATATATAAAAGCTGCCAGGGCCTGCTTTGTGACTTCTAGGCATTGATATAAATTATTGTGTCCAGGGGAACATGGGGGAAACGTAAATATGTGTGGAGGGCAGGAACATATAGGCAACTTCAAACCAACATACACAGGGTGTTTGTGGCCACCTTAAAAACAGATATTGCTGTTTGTGCTTGTTCTTTATAAATTATTTGTTTGAACAAAGCCATTTCTGTATTATAACTTTCCTCGCTGCTGAGGATCAAATTGAAACACTCCTATGCCTTACATGGAATTAGACATTAACATTAAACGACATAAATTTTACACACAATTTGCACTAACTGGGGGAGGTACCCAACTTAGTGGAAAAATTATGCAGACTAGAAATTTGGGTTCTCTGCCTAATTCTTTCCCTCACTCAGTCTCTCTGTGGCTCCCAACATCTCACTACCCGTCTCTTGGCCTCGCTCCTCACTAGTAAAATAATGAGACCAAAAATATTGCTTTCCAAGCTTCTTTTCAGATCAAATAAACTTGCCAATATCTGAGTTAATAGTTTATTTATGAAGGATTTATTTTACTCTTATTAGTTTTAGTTTTCACTTTCCAATTATACTCATATATTTCCTGAGTACTACAAAAAAGTTGGAAAAAAATAGATACAAAGTATAAAGAAAAATAAGTAAATAATAACCTTGCCACCGAGAAACGATGTTAACAATATCATTCATATTTGCCCAAGTACATTTTTATTTGTTTCATAAAATTTTGCGTCTGTTTTCTCTTGACATCACATTAAGAATTTTACTCTGTGTAGCCAAACATTTTCCAGAACCACACCTTTTAAAATGCTGTATTGATTTAAATGTAATAGATGTTTTTTCCAAAATGTTTGGAAATTCACAGAAAAATATTTAAAAATTTTGTATTTCCCAAGGGTTAATTCATGCTAATACTTAGATATAAATATTCCAGACGTATGTTATAAACATTTTCCATGCTAATCGTTTCATATCATGTAATGAATGGTATTATAACCACATCTCATTTTGTTGCATAGTGCTTTATTGTGTTTCACCGACATTGTGTTTTTTGCAAATTAAAGGATTGTACCAATCCCGCATCAAGCCTCTCTGTTGGCACTATTTTTCCAACAGCATGTGCTCACTTCATATTTCTGTGTCACATGTTAGTAATTTTCACAATATTTCAAACTTTTTCATTATTATATCTGTTATGGTGACCTGTGAACAGTGATCTTTGATGTTACTATTTTAGTTGCTTTGAGGCACCACAAACTGTGCCCATGTAAGACAACCAACTTAATTGATCAATGTTTTGCGTGTTCTGACTGCTCCACTATCTGTTTCTCTGCCTCTCTCCCTGTCCTCAGGACTTTCTGTTCCCTGAGACACAATAATTTTTTTTCTAGTTATCAAATTTCATTTTGATTTTTTTAATCTTTATTTTAGGCTCAAGGGGTACACAAACATGTTTTTCACGTGAAAATATTGTATGGTGTGAGGATTTGGTCTCAGGTGACCCATTCCCCAGATAACGATCATGGTAACCCATAGATAATTTTTGAACACTAACTCACCTTCCCCACCTCCCCCCTTATTGGGAGACACCACAATATTCTAGGACTTTTAAGCCATAAGCTAAATCAACTCTGCCCGTGTAGTCTATAACTACATCAACAAAGCCTCGATGACAAAACATCTGATTACAACATGGTTTACTGAATATTTGAAGCTCACTGTCAAGACCTACTGCTAAGAAAAAAAGATTTCTTCCAAAATATGACCATTCATTGACAATACATCTGGTTACCCAAGAGATTTGATGGAGGTATACAAGGAAATTAATGTTGTCTTTATGTCCGCTAATACAACATCCGTTCTGCAGCCCGTGGGCCAAGGAATAATAGAGTAACTTTGACTATCTCGTTATTTAAGAAATACATTTCACAAGGCTGTCACTACCAAAGATTATGATTCCTCTGATGGATCTTAGCAAGGTAAATTGAAAACTTTCTGGAAAGGATCCACCATTCTAAATACCATTAAGAACATTCATGGTGCATGGGAGGAAGTCAAAATTCCAACATTAGCAGGAGTTTGGAAGAGGTTGATTACAACCTTCATGAATGACTTGGAGGGGTTCAAGACTTCAGCAGAGGAAGTAACAGCAGATGTGATGGAAATAACAAGAGAACTAGAATTAAAAGTAGAGCCTGAAGATGTGACTGAATTGCTGCAATATCAGACTAAAACTTAAATGGACGATGAGTTGCTTTTTACTGATGAGCAAAGAAAGTGGTTTCTTGAAACGGAGTCCACACCTGGTAAAAATGCTATGAACGTTGTTAAAATGACAATAGAGGGTTTAGCATACTACATTAACTGGCTTTGTCAAGCAGCAGCAAGATTTGAGAGGACTGACTCTAATTTTGAAAGCTCTAGTATTGTTCTCACTCATAAGCGGCCCTCGAACAGTTATCATACTATAAGAAAGAGATTGGCAGTAGTGGGAAACAGCCAGGGGAGGGAGGGGCACACCTCACCGACAAGGGTTCCTGCATAATGAACATTTGTATACCTAACCCTGAGTTGTACCCCACATCTTTAAAATAAAAAAAATTAAAAATCAAAAAAAAAGAAAGTTCTAATGTGGATAAAATGGCATCAAACAATATCACATGCTACAGAGAAATCTTTCATAAAAGAAAGAGTTAAAAGATGCAGCAAACTTTATTGCTGTATTTGAAGAAGTTACTGCAGCCACCTCAACCTCCAGCCACTATCACCCTCATCAGTCAGCAGCCATACACACTCAGACAAGGTCCTCCACCAGCAAAAAGATTACAACTCACTGAAGTTCCAACTGATCGTTGGCATTTTTAGTAGCAACATATGTTTAAGGTATGTACATTGTATTTTAGACATAATGTTATTGCACACTTAATAGATTATGATACAATACAACCATGACATTTCTAGGCAGTAGGTTTATTGCAATATTTGCTTTACTGTGGTAGTCTGCCACCACACCTGTGATATCTTTGCGATATGCCTATATTTCATCAGAGGAAACTACCAAATGTTTTTATGCAAACTCTATTGTTGCCTGCCAGTTGGATATTTTTAAATGTCACTCTTGTTCTTTTATTAATGATGCTAATTCTATTTATATGCATTTCAACACTTCAGATTTAAAGCTGCTGGGTTGTTTTAGCAATTATAATGAATATGACTGAGCAGTCTACAGCAGGTATTGCCCCAAGGACTTTACATGTATTATTTTATTTAATCCTCATGACAAGACTATGTGGTACCATTTTAACCCTGTTTTACATACGATAAAAATAAAGCTTGGGGAGCTCAGAAACTTGGCTCAAGTCACATGACTGGTATGTAACAGAGCCAGGATTAAAACCTGCCAGACATCAGAAACTGGGTTCTTAACCAGGAGACTGTGCTGTCTCCTCAGAATGACAGACATTGGGTAGCACTTATTTGTTTGTTTATGTAAAGTCTCAATACTCGGAACAGACCTTAGAAGTAGGTCTTATTATCCCCCCTTTAGCAGATAAGAAAACTGAACCTTAATGAAGTTAAAAAACAATGTTAACAAACTGAAGCTAGCAAGTCTCCGAAAGAAGACAGAATCTCATGTTTTTAGTCATTTCATAGTTTATAACACTTTGTTTATTAGTTAACTGATACATTTAGTTTATTTGTCAATAAATTTTTTGCTTTGCTTTTTAAGCTCTCTTGTTTCCTTCTTTCTCTTTTGATATGTTTTATTTGCTTTTCTGTACTACAGTATATAAAAGTATATGTCTGAGTTTAAAAGTTTTTTTGTTTGTTTGTTTAAAACTGACAATTGTGCCAGATATATTCAGAAGTTTTTGGGGGGTTTTGTTTTGTTTTTTTCTCTTTTAATTTTTGTTTTAAAATTGTGGGGTACAATTCAGGGTTAAGTATACAAATATTCATTGTGCAGGTACCCTTGTTGATGAGGTATGCACCCCCTTCCCCAGGCAGATATTAATTCCTGTCAACCCCACCTCCCCGTCCCCCTCCCTCCCCACAGTTTCCCGCTACTGTCAATCCTTTCCTTATAGTATTATGGTAGTTGTTCAAGGTCCACTAATGAGTGAGAACATATGATACTCAGCTCTTTGCTTCTGTGAGAGATCATAAGTTTTAACTTTGTTAATGATTATCTCAATTTTTTTTTCTAGGATTATCTCTGGACCTACATCTTCAGCTTCTCAGAATCAAGAATAAGAGTATTAAGCCGGGCTCGGTGGCTCAGCCTGTAATCCCGTGCCTTTGGGAGGCTGAGGTGAGTGGATTGCCTGAGCCCACGGGTTTGAGACCCACCTGGGCAACTTGGTGAGACCTCATCTCTACGATAAATCAAAAACTAGCCAGGCGTGGTAGCGCACGCCTGTAGTTCCAGCTACTTGGAAGGCTGAGGCAGAAGGATCGCCGGAGCCCAGCAGGTCGAGGCTGCGGTGGCCAGGAGTGGCCACTGCACTCCAGTCTGGACGACAGAGTGAGACTCCAACTCAGAAAAAAAAAAAGAAGAAGAGTACCTTTCTAATTTCCTCTTTTATATGGCATAGGGATACTCTGTACCTCGCCACTACTTTTCAGTATTTATTACTATAATCTAGTAATAAAATTCAAACTTAGACCATATCATTGTACTATTGTTTATTAATGTATTATTAATATATTACTTATTAATAAATATATAAAATATTAAGTTCATTAAACAAAATTGTTTTTGCATTACCCATCTGCTATGGTTTGAATGTGTTCCCTGAACTTTGTATGTTGGAAACTTAATTCCCTATGCAACAGTGTTGAGAGTTGGAACCTTTAAGAGGTAATTAGGTCATGAAAACTCCATCCCCATGAATACATTTGTACTGATTAGAAAAGCGTTTGCAGCTGTGAGTTTGATCTCTTGATTGTTCTTGCCATGTGATGCCTTCAGCCGTGTTATGATGCAGCAGAGTTCCCTCACCAGATGCAGCCCTGTCCATGGGAATTCCCAACCTCCAGAATTGTGAGCCAAATAAGTTTCCTTTCTTTGTAAATTGCTCAACCTCTGGTATTCTGTGATAGTGACACAAAACAAACTTAGGAAAATTATAAAGTGGGCGAAAGACGTGAATAGATATTTCTCAAAAGATGATATATGGGCAGCCAACAAACACATGAAAAAGTGCTCAGCCTCACTCATCATCAGAGAAATGCAAATCAAAACCACACTGAAACACCACCTAACCCCAGTAAGAATAGCCATCATTAGTAAAACAAACAACAACAGATGCTGGCAAGGATGCGGAGAAAAAAGAACACTTTTACACTGCTGGTGGGAATGCAGACTAGTGCAACCTCTTTGGAAGACAGTGTGGCAATTTCTGAAAGAACTAGAAATTGACCTTCTATATGACACAGCAATCCTCCTATTGGGAATATACCCAGAGGAACTCAAGTCATTCTACAAAAAAGATACCTGCACATGCATGTTTGTTGCAGCTCTATTCACAATAGCAAAAACATGGAATCAACCATGCTGCCCATCAAAACTGGGCTTGATTTTTAAAATGTGGTACATATACACAATGGAATATTATGCAGCCAAAAAGAAGGACAAACATATGAACTTCGCAGCAACTTGGATGGATTTTGAGTCTATCATACTCAGTGATCTATCACAGAAACAAAGAACAGAGTACCATAAGTTCTCATTCATAAGCAGACCTTGAACAATTTTCACAATACTATAAGAAAGGGATTGGCAGTAGCGGGAAACTGCCAGGGGAGGGCAGGGATGGGATTGGCAGTACCGGGAATCAGCTGGAGAGGGGAGGGCCACACCTCATCAACATGGGTACCTGCATAATGAACATGTATTTTCCTAACCCTGAATTGTACCCCATATCTTTAAAATAAAGGAAAAAAAGAGAGACTGTCAAAAGTAAAAAAGAGAAAAGAAAAGAAAAGAAAAGAAAATCTTTTTTTCAAAAAACTAACACAAGTATTCAGTGATTTAAGGTTTACAATAATTATTTCAGTGTGTCTTGTCAAACTAATTTCAGCTACACACAAGTCATTTTAAACAAAACATTCTCATTACTGAGCTCTAAGATTCATCTTTTGAGCAGTCATGTCGCAACTCCAGTTCTAAGGCCACCTCATCTGTACACCCTTGTGGATTCTTTCCTCCCTAGTTTCATGCCATAGAAGACTGCTTTCCGTTGTCATTTAGATCAACATTTTTTGCCTGAACAAGTTTAACTATGGGTCCCTTTTCAATTGTTTTTCTAGGATCATAATGAAATCCTTCAACATGTTAAAACTAGCCTTTTTCATTCATCTATTACATTTTTGGTTATTCCTTTTGTTACAGCGTTCCTCTCATGAACACAAAATAGCCATTGGTTGAATCTTTAGTCTCTGTCTTCTGTTTATATTATCTTTCTTCTCATCATTTGTATCCATTTATCTTTTATTTCTACATTACAGGAGCGTGTGTCTTCATTGATTTGAAGTTCTATAATGCTAAGTCATCACTTTTTTGCCTTCACTGTAGACTTTAATCCTACTAGTTAATTATTCATATACTTGAAATCTTTTTTAATATTATTTATCTCCCTTCTTGTTTTACCCTCTTGTCTTTTCAACAGAGCTTTTTCCCTGCTTAGTTTTAAGCTGCTGTTCCACAGAGGTCATGTCTCTTTGCACACTACCAAGAATATCCATTTCCTCATAGTTTATTGCAAATCTGCCAGTAAATAATTTCAGAAATATTTTACGAGTTTGATATTTTTGGTAACTTCATGTGAGTTTGACTCTCTTTCTTCATCCTTAATGAGGTAATATTGTTCACCCTTGACCCAGCTCTTTGTGTACTGAAGAAGTAGTTAAATTTCAGTCCAATTGCAAATTTCTTGTTACCATTCACCTGGAGCACATCTACTGAGGTAATGTTCTCTTTCACATCATCTTCCTGGTTCTGCGGTTCCCTAAGTCAATGAAGACAAGTTACCATTTACAGAACGCACTCTCAATTCTTTCACCTTTCTGCTCTCTTTAGCACTTTCTTCCTGGAGACCATATCTCCCAGGATGCCACTGGCCACTACCAGATACCCTGAGCTTTCTTGTCATTAGCTTCTGGGGATGGTTGTCTCTGGTCTTTCAAATAAAGTTGGTGGCTAGACTCGGTGGCTCAGCCTGTAATCCTAGTACTTTGGGAGGCTGAGGCGAGTGGATCGCCTGAGCTCACGGGTTCGAGACCCACCCGGGCAACATGGTGAGCCCTCGTCTCTACAATAAAAATCAAAAATAGCCTGGCATGGTAGCACACACCTGTAGTTCTGGCTGCTTGGAAGGCTGAAGCGGAAGGCTCATCGGAGCCCAGCGGTTGAGGCTGCGGTGACCCGGACGGAGCGTGCCACTGCACTCCAGTCTGGGCGACAGAGTGAGACTCTAACTCAAAACAAAAAAACAAAACCAAATAAAGTCGGTGAATGAAGAGGGATGGACAAAACAATCTGGCTGCCTCAAAAATCAGTTCCTAGGCAATAGAAAAATTGTTCTGAAATTTTAGGTATATCATGTATAGTTGATTCTGGGCCCAAACTCCAGAGTTTCTGATTCTGTAGGTCTAGGGTGAGGTTCAAGCATCTTCATTCTTAACAAGTTTCCAAGTAATGCTGATTCTGCGGGTCTATGACTACACATTGAAACCCACTGCAGCAGAAGGATGTGTGTTCTTTTCTCTGATTGGTAAGACTCCTATGAGTCAAAGCAGACAGTGGTAAGAGTAAAGAGTGCTTTTATTCTCCAGGTGGGCTTTATATTATGAAGCCAAACTTGAACAGATTTTCTCTGGGTAGAAGAAGTGAAAAACTTCTAGCATCAGTGTATCTGTTGGTTTTGGCTTTTAGGAGTGGCCGTTATGGATATTTTATTGAGACGGTATGCTTTAAGCATTGCTAGCTAGATACCCTTTTAAGCCAGAAGCTTGTAAACATCATTTAAAAAAAAAAAAAAAACCTAATATTCCTTCAGATAGGTATTCCATAATTGCTTCCTCATTCTCCTAATGTTATACTCTTAGGCTATTATCAATTTTTCAGTATTAATAGGCAGAGCTACATTGAACATGTTTATAAATGAAGTTATTTTTCCATTTTTAGATTCTTTTCCTAGATAGATTATGAAAAGAATAATTACATGATCCCTTTTATGGCTACAGATACAAATTGCTTCCCCAAAAATGTGTCATAGCAATTAACATAGGGTATTCTCACAGGGGGAAAAACATTATTTTGTTAATTTATTATGGAAAAAGGAGTAGCATCTCATTATTATTTTAGTTTGCTTTTTCTCAGATTTTTTTTTCATTGTTGTTGTTATGGGATGTATCTACCGCCACACTGCATAAACAAATCTTTCCTAGGACCAGGCATATACTCAAACTAGGAAGACAGAAGAGGTCTTTGGTAATGAAATTCTAGGAAGAGGCCAAACAGAAGCTAGATTGGCAGTAAGCTACCTTGGACAGTGTGAAAGGCCTTTTGAATACTCTTTCTTAACAATAGGTCATGCTAAAGGCCTGATCTTTCCTACCCATCCCCAATTCAATCCCAGTATCCAAAGTCCTGTGATACCTCTAGCAACAGAACTAGACCCAGGATAATGACCCAAAAAAAAACTTTCAGTAAAGGCTAGATAAGAACTCGTAAAGGGAATGTAGAAGGAGAGTACGGGGAAGAAAGAAAAAAGATTTTAAAGGATCAAAGGCTTGGAAGTTGAGGGGGGAATCTTGAAAAACCAGGCATTGCTAGAGTCTTAGTTAATTTTCAAAAGGTGGACAAATGGAGTGCTACCCTCAGAGTAGAAGACATTCATTCCATAGCTACTCTTTGGGAGAGCCAGGAAGCAGGTGGAATGGGTTATAGACTCTATTACTGAATTCTTCTCTCCCAAAACACACCAGCTGCCTCATTGGATACCATAGTGCAGTGCTTCTTAACCCTGGCTGCAATTAGAATCATCTAGAGAGCCTTAAAAAAATATGACGCTCAATACTACAATTGAGCGCAAATACTGTTTAGAAATTCCCCAGGGGATTTCAATGTGAGGCTATGGTTTTGAGCTAGTAATGAGAAATTTGGTAAAGACCATGCAATTGCAAAATGAAGGACTATTTGATTTTTCTTTTGTGTAGGTGCCTAACCAATGAATGGGAAGAGCATTTGAGAATGAACTGCACCAGCCTTCTACAACAAAGAGTGAGGTTGCATTCAGAAATAAGTTTGAACATTTGTCCATAGGCTATTCCTTAGTTGGATGATGGGTTTATATCTATAAATCAGGGTAACTCTGCTTACTCTCTGCATCCACCAGCTCAGAGCTGACTGCTGGTCATTTGTAAAGTGCTACGAAGTACAGCTTATGGGCAAGTTCTAAGTGTAGTATTATTGTCTCTCTTGTTCTACCACATTCTGGAGTGTGCATTTAATGATATGTAAACAGAACAACTAAAATGTAAATGCTAACTTACAGAAGCAAAATACCATTTGTTTTCCTCCTCCTAACACTTTGTACTTGCATGTCTATAATAATAGCAAAGCTTGTAATTATGGATTTGAAATTGGGTGCTATACTAATAAAACTCTTTAGCCATTTTAAGTTTTAAGTGTTTGAGGTGAAAGAATGTCAGAATAGCTCTCTAAAGAACCTTAAAAATGTACTAAAACTATCAAAAGACATGCATGTAGGATATGCAGATAACACCTTTTCCTCCAATGAGGAAAAAAAAGGTAACCCAATAGAAAAAGTTGTGCAAATATTTTGAACAGGTACTTCATAAAAGTTGTTATCCAAATAATATATGAATAGATATTCAACCCCACTGATCAGCAGGGAAATGAAAATTCAAACCCCAATGACATATCTGTACACTCAACAAGGAAGGCACTCAATACAGTAAAAAGCACAGACAATATGCTTTTCAACTGTACTGCCATACATTGCTAGCAAGGGTGAACATTGTAACAGCTACCTTGGAAACCTGTTGGATAGCTGAACATACACACCCTCTATGACCGAAATACAGACCCCTATGTCATAGCAATATATAATTCCTATAACCCAACAATTCCACTCCTATGAATTTTCCCAACAGATATTTTAGTCTAAGGATGAGCAAGAATGTTCATAGCAGTACTATTAATAATAGCCAAAATCTAATAAATGACCCAAATATCTATCAAGAGTAGGATCGATGAATGTATTATGCATGTTCATACAATGGGATACTATTAACAATGATAAGGTACTAATTACAAAATCCACATCACAAATAGATAAATCTTACACACAGAATAGTGATTGGAAAAAGCCAGGCACAAGGCACAACGTCCTACATACTGTATGATTTCAGTTAAAGTACCAAAACAGGCAAAACTAGTTTACATTGTTATTAGTCGGGATAGTGCTTGTACTTGAGAAATAAATGGGAGATGGTGCCTGGGTGGGTACAAGTGAGATTTCTGAGATCTGACAATATTTTGCTCTTGAAATGAGGGTGGTTGCATATACGGGCTTACTTTGTGTCCAACAGGCTGTATAGTAATAACTAAGCTTTCCACATCTCATTCTGCAATAAAAAATTCATTTTTAAAAATTTAGGACTTACTTCATTATGATGAACAATTATAACAAGGTAATTTTTCTATAGGTTGTGGAGGCAAGATGGAAGTGATTACTCTTGTGAGTTAAACGCTGTCTCAAAGCTCCTAAAACCGAAGTCCTTAATATTTTATTTAACAGACTTAGTAATGTTAAATATCAATGTATTTAGATAACCTTGTAAAGTAGGTACTAATGTTGTCCCTACGTCAGAGATGAGAAACAAAGGACTGGATGGGTAAAATATTTTTCCCAAGTCAGTGTGTGATAGACATGAGTTTTCAATTCAGGGCCAGCTGGAAACCCCAAACTTCACCTGCATGCAACTTACTTATGTAGTAGATCTTCACGTGTAACCTAGAACTCAAATAAAATAAAAGTCATAAATCCAGGAGGTCTGACCAGGGGTGGTGAGTGAGGGACACTATCTAAATTACTTCACCAATGGTTTCCAAATGCTTTGGCGAAAACCTTCCAATGCTCTTAAAAGTTATTCAGGGCTGGGTGCAGTGGCTTCTGTTTGTAATCCCAGCATTTGAGAAGGCCAGGGTGAGAGGATCACTTGCACCCAGGAGTTCAACACCAGTCTGGGCAACATAGCAAGACCTCATCTCTACAAAAAAGTCAAAAAAAAAAAAAAAAAACAACAACAACTTAGCAAAGCATGGTGGCACGCACGTGTAGTCCCAGCTACCCAAGAGACTGAGATGGAAGGATCGCTTCAGCCCTGGAGTTTGAGGCTATGGGGAGCTGTGATCATGGCACCACACTCCAGCCTAGGCAACAGAGTAAGACCCTGACTCAAAAAAAAAAAAAAGTTATTCAGTACTTGAAAGAGTTTTTTGTTGTCATTGTTTTTGTAGGTTATATTTATCAACATTTACCATATTAACAATAAAACAGAAAGTTTTTAAATCTAAGAATATAGGACTACTAGTCCTCAAAGAAATGATGTCACTACACTTCATGGCAGCCTCTGAAAAATTCCACTGTGTACACATGAAGTAATGACTGAAAAAGTCACATAATGTCCCATTATTATTATGAAAAGAGTTTTGATCTCACATATTCTAGGATAGGGTTCACACTTGAGAACTACTGTATATTATGCTGTCTTTTTGTTAGTGAGAAGAAATTAAACATCTAATGATCAGAAAGATACCATGAGCTATTTATCATACCCACAACTCGGGTCTTTTAGGAATATCGGACAGAGACAGAACATCTGGATTTGAATTCTATCACCATGACTTTCTTGCAGGGTAGCCTTGGGAAAATTATTTCATCTCTCTGAGCCTCAGTCCTTCAACTAAACTATAAGAAGAGCAGCATCTAGCTTCTTTGCCTACTTTTTAAATTAAATAGCATAAAAATTAAGTGAAAGTGCCCAACCCAGCGTCCAATTCACAACAGAAGTTCCATAAACATTTGCGAAATTTTCATGTGTCATTTCACCTCCATATTGAATACGCAAAAATAAAACTGTAAGGAAGAGCCTGAATCTAGTTTTCTTGGCAGCTCTACAATGTTAAATGATTCAAATCTATATGATTGCAATTCTTTCAACTTTTGTGCCTGACCTTATGTTCCCTGGAAGATAATGGTTCTAAAAAATTATTCCTTGGGTTCTTTTACCTTTGCTGACGTTCATCCAACACTCTTACTAGAAAAGTTGTCACCTTCTCAATGTTGGGAACCCCAGGTATCTCCAAGTATCTCAAAGATTATAATGGAATTCTCCAAACAAGTCTCCTTGATTTCTTTTTTTAAGACATAACTACATATGCTAAGCATAATTAGAAAGATGTGTGAGGAAGGTAAAGAGATAATGTATGATATCATGAAACCAAATAAATAGTGAAAAGTCTTAACAATCATTTATGTAAATCAGGGGTCTGCAAACTTTTTTGTAAAGGAACAGATTGCAACTTTTTAAAGATTTTGTGGACTACATATCACAACTAATTTTGTCATAGTGCAAAAGTAGCTACAGACAGTATGTAAATGAATGGGCATGGTTGTGTTCTAACTAAACTTTCATTTACACACTTACAGTAACCTGTGGTGGGCCACATTTGGCCCACGAGCCATGTTTGCTGACCCCTGATTTAGATCACAAAGTCAAAAGTGAAATGATTTTTTAAAAATAATGATCTTTCTCTCAACTCTTTCAGGCTTGTTCTAAAATGGGCTAGGAAAATACCCAGACAACTGAATCCATGCAAACTTGGGGCTCAGATGTTGAAGGGCCTTTCTTCTAGCCCTAGGCTAATTAAGGACTTGTTTCTCTTCGACCTAAACTCATGTCAACTCTGCAAGAATGAGGTGCCATATTTCCATTCATCTTCCAGTTTTATCACAGCTGTGCCATTCCTGTCAGCAAAACTCGGGGGCTGTCAGCATTTTCATTATAATGCCAACATCTCAGGAGGTTATAAATCTGCCTAAGATAGCCTGAGCTAAAACTCAGCATAACAGCTTCTAGACCAAAGATGAGCAAGCTGGCTCAACAAAATTAAGTTTATACTGAAAGGTAGGCCAAAAAGTTATCTTTGTAAAGTTCAGAACAATTTTCGGTTGTAAAGATTCTCACACAATTTAATTTAACAAACATGTATTAAGCTCCTACCATAGGTAGCCTCTGTTATTTTATCTGCCCACTTTGCTTCCCTCTGAGAACTGTATCTCTCCCAATTTATGTAGCCCTCTAATGAGGCTGTCAATCAAGGAGTCTTGCCTTGCCTTTGCCCAAAGTGAGTCACATGACCCAAGAGAGCCAATGAGATTATTCCATCTCTCTAGCCACAGAATTAGTCCAGGGACAGTTTGGGACTGTTTCCTTTTCAGGGTTGTGAATGGCTGCTGGGAACAAGAGGATCTTTCTTCCTCTGTGTTGTTTCTAAAGCAGACACATATGCGTAGAGCTCGTGTGTGTGATGAATTTGAGGGACCAAGGGGACATCCTGTTGTCAATATTCAGTAGGCAGTAGAATTCACAAGCCCGACAAGCCAAGAAGAGTTTGAAGATATCGCTACAGATTTGGAAGTCATTGACGTGCTTCAAAAAACAGTTGGGAGAAACTTCTGGGATCATGCAGTTCTCTGAAATATAGTTTAAGAATACCAAGAACACAATTGGAAAGTAAAAGCATTCAACAACCACTCAGCAATATACTGTGCTTCTCTTATGTGTTTTATTCTGGACGAGGTGCTAGGAATATAAATATAAGTGAGCGTGATGAATATTACTAATAAGGAAATACAGCTTCAAAGCTGAGATCTCCTGATGTAGGTGATATTATGGTCAATCCTATACCATGACCCATGAAAGTCCAAAGCCCTCCTGAAAATTTCTGTACGGCCCCATGGGCTAATATTCTCTGATCACCTTTCTCTCTAAGGTTCCTGCTTCCACAAGTGCTGCTCCCATTCCTCACTTCAGCTGCCTGGATTAGCAACACATGTATGAACCCCAAGAGTACATATTGCCCATTGATTTGGCAGGCGTTTGTGGTCTACTAATTTACTTTGCATTTGTGCATATCACATTTTGCAACTACACAATGAACTTCTTGAAAACAGAAATTATATCACTAGATCTCAGGCTGTCAGATAGATGTGTCAGTGTCTCCTTCATTGATAAAGCCTCATTCCACTCATTCTCTAAACACTACTCTTGAGAGACCTCACCCTTCTTTGCCTGTTGCAAGTAACAGGGAAGCAGCCTGCCTTGATTGCTAGTTATCCAAGTCAATCCAAGAAAGCCATTACAGGATTTTCTCTTGTGGCATTGCCAATATAAAAGATAAGAGTGTATCAATTCACAAACATTTGGTGCATGAGTTTGGTTAAGCTAAACTGTTGGGACAAGCAGGTCCAAAATGTAAATGGCACAAACAGAATTGAAGTTTATTTTTTATTCACAAAACAGTCTAACATAGGTGTCCTCGATTGGCTGTGACTCTCTTCCATCTAGTGATTTCAGGGACGAAGATTCCTTCCATCTCCTGATTCTAGAATCCTGTAGGACTTCATTAACCTCTAAATCTAGCTGGCATGAAGAAAAAGAAAGTGTGAAGTAGGCACACACTCTGTCTTAGAAGCAATGATCCAGAGGTGGCACTTATCATGTGCATTTAGTCCTTCCCATGGACATACTGGGAAATGTGGTCCATTCATACCCTCTGTCGTCCAATGACAGTATGAGAAGAGAATGGACAGCTAGGGGACTCTACCATTCTTGGTTTATCTACTTTGATTAAGACGACCCTGGGAGATAAAATAGGCAAGAAGCTCTGTGTAGTTTTTTAATCCCCTTTTATCTTTATCTATTACTCTGCCCTTATTTCTTATGTAAAAGAGGCATTTTCTTTCTATCATCTCCTCCCAAACTCCCCCTAACTCCACCCTCCCTTTTCCAATTACAAGAAGATAAAAATTCAATAATCTCTTCATCATAATCGCAGCTATATTTCTAAGCATTTTTCAAACCAAGCCATGAATGTCTAATTTATTCATTCCTCTACAAACAAAACACAGCCTGCAAAATATTCCCAACCTTACAAGACCACACCTAGAAACTCTTATAAGGCAATTTTTCCAAATACATTATTTATTCTAACAATTTTTTCCTTTTTCAGCAAACTTCTCCCTTGAGTAGAATTGCCAGTCTCATTTACATTTCTACATTCTCAGCATCTAGCACTAAGGATGTCACTTTGTTAACTGAATTGTCTTCGGCGTTCCTAGTTACTCTAACCTAAAAATAAAAATTATGCATACATTTGGTCAACAACTATTTCTAAAGAAACTTCTATGTGCTTGGCAATGTGAAAGAATGGAGACTTGCGGATGAATATAATATAGTTGCTGATCACCAAGAATTTACTGTCTAGTATAGGAGATGGGTTATAAACAGGTATTTATGGAGCCCACTGCCCTAATGGAGCTCTGAACAATGCTTCGTAGGACAAGAAAAAAAAGGAAGCACTGATCTCTGCTTGAAGATGTCAGAGAAGTATTATTCACCAGCATTTATTGAGTCCCCAATCCTCAGTGCTATCATGGGCAGTGTGAAGGCTACAAAAGAAATAAAATGTTCTATCCTTGTCCTCGATGAGCATGTCATCTCTATCCATAAAGCAATAATGTTCTCTACAAGGCTATAGGGAGTGTTGAAATGCAATGAAAAGAGATATTAATGATATTGAAGGTGAGGTACGCCCCCTAGGGGAGGCCAAGTCTTAAGCTGGACCTTGAAAATTTGTTTTGATCTGGATGGGAGTTGGATGTGGAACGATAGGCTTTGTAGACAAAGAAAAAGAGTGAGATAGAACAGGGAAGAATATAGCCAGTGTATGCCTGAAACAGTAAAGAACTAATATTTCTGGAGTGAAAGGTGCTAGTAGAAAATCATGGAAGAGAGTGTGAGAAATGCTGTGTGCAGTCAAACTTTGAATTGAGCAGGTGAGATGAGATTGAATGCATCTAAATCAAGGAACTATTGAAATCTTTTGAGTAGAGAAACATTTGAGAGGAACGGTGTCTAAAGAGACCCTTGGATTTAACCATCGGAGTTCAGAAGCAGAAACACAACTGTGTAGTCACCTGATATGTGTGACATAACCCCGCGGTTCAGTGGGGAAGGGTAGTCTTTTCAATAGGTCTTGCTAAGCCAATTGGTTATGCAAAAATAAACAACAACAACAACAAAAAGCCTCAACCTAAATCTAAATGGTAAAACAATACAGATTTTCTTAAAAAGAGAGAGAGAGACCTGTAATACCAGGACTTTGACAGGCTGATACAGGAGGATTGCTTGAACTCGGGAGTTTGAGACCACACTAGGCAACATAACAAGATGGGTTTTTTTGTTTTTTTTTTTAAGATGGGGTACAATTCAGGGTTAGGTACATAAGAGTTCATTGTACGGGTGAAGTTTGGACCTCCCACTGGTTCTCATTTTGCCTGGTTTAGGATCAAGTACACTTATTAATGTCATGTGCCTTCACCCCCACCTCCCACCCTCACTGGCAGCAAGACCTCATTTCTACAAAATAAATAAAAAAGTTAGCCGGGTGTGGTGGCATTCGTCTGTAGTCCCAGCTACTCGGGAGGCTGAGAGGAAAGGATCACCTGAGTCCAGGAGGTCGAGGATGCAGTGAGCCATGATTGTGGCCACTGTACTCAGGCTGGGTGACAGAGTGAGACCCTGAC
>CAUYQG010201560.1:0-30501 GCA_963574415.1 Tarsius wallacei | reverse complement strand
CCGCGAGTTCAGGACCCGCCCGGGCAACTTGGCAAGACCTCATCTCTACAATAAATCAAAAACTAGCCGGGGTGGTAGCGCGCGCCTTAGTTCCTGCTACATGGAAGGCTGAGGCGGAAGGCTCGCCGGAGCTCAGCAGGTCGAGGCTGCGGTGGCCGGGAGTGGCCACTGCACTCCAGTCTGGGTGACAGAGTAAAACTCCAACTCAAAAAAAAAGTAATAAAAAATACTCATGTAGTAATTTCATACCAGACTAACATAATATTCCCAACTTCGCAAAACTCAAACACATCCACTCGGTGGCTCAGCCTGTAATCCCGCGCCTTGGGAAGCTGAGGTGAGTGGATTGCCTGAGCCCGCAGGGTTTGAGACCCGCCTGGGCAACTTGGAGAGACCTCGTCTCTAAAATAAATCAAAAAATTAGCTGGGCATGGTAGCACGCGCCTGTAGTTCCAGATACTTTGAAGGCTGAGGCAGAAGGATCGCCGGAGCCCAGCAGGTCGAGGCTGCGGTGGCCGGGAGCGGCCACTGCACTCCATCTGGGCGACGGAGTGAGACTTCAACTCAAAAAAATAAATAAATAAAAATAAACAGATAAATAAATTGTTGATGAATTAAACCAAATTGACCTACATCGGGCATGTCAAAAAGCCTAAGGAAGTAAGAATGGCAGTGTAAATTAGCAGAACAGGTCAGGTCAATGGGAGGAGGTGCTGATGCAAATTAAGAGGCTCATATGAGCATCAGTCAGTTGTGGACAAGCAGCAGTGTGGCTCAGGCTGGGCGCGTCAACTGATTTTTCCAATAGCCATCATCCCATTTTCACTAGAAAATAGTAAACATCTGATTCAAATATTTTTAAAACACCATAGGAACCAACAAGTGAAGGCCAAGCAAGAAAGTCCATGGGCCACAGTTGGCCTGTGGGCCCCAGTTAACCACCTGCGATTTAATGATTCAGAGTCAACCATCCGTCCTGCATTATAACAAATGACAACAAACACAAAGGTTTCCCATCACACCCAATTCTAACTCTCCCAGCAACACATTGGGACAACCAGACTCAGCCCAGCTCCTGATAGTCCCATAAGCCTTAAACCTTCACAGGCGCCTGTGACGAAGGGCCAACATGCCCCTCCTATGTGTGACATGCAACTCAGTCACTTGGCTCAGAATTCCACAATACCCAAATTAGTTCAATAAGATGAGCCCATTGATCCCATGTGTGGATGCCATGGCAATATGGCATTGCTCTAGGTTTCCGGTCGCATGCTCTCCAGTTCTTCATTTAGTTCATGAGGCCTAGCCCCAGGCTGCAGGTCACACGGAGGGGTCTGGGCCACATCTCCCCGTGGAGCTGGCCTTAAGGCGCACCCTCTCTTCATTTCTCCCACTGGAGGAATCACTCAAGGCCAGGGCTGAAAATGGCTCAGTGACTAGGCTGGCTCTTATAGCTCAGCTACTGCTCAATTTCTCCTCATCAAATCACTTTACCAGCCGTATTAGTCAGGGCTCTCCGAATAAAAAGAAACAATACGGCCCGTAAGAGACTTATTATGGGAACCGGCAATGATGGAGAACAAGAAGTTCCACCATCTGCCATCTGCAACCTGGAGAACCAGGAAAACTGGCGGTATAATTTAGTCCAAGGCCAAAGTCCTAAGAACTAGGGGAAAACACTGGTCTAAGTCTTGGAGTCCAAAGACCTGAGAACCAGAAGCTCAGATGTCCAAGGGCAGAAGATGGATGTCCCCACTCAAGTAGAGAGAGTGAACTCATGCTTCCTCTGCCTGTTTGTTCTCTTGGGGCGCTGAATGGATTGTATGCCACCCAGTCACATTGGTGAAGGGTGGATCTTCCTTACTCAGTCTACTGATTCAAATGCTAATCTTCCAGAAGTACCCTGACAACCACACCCAGAAATCATGTCTTACCAGCTACCTAGACATCTCTTAGCCCAGCTAAGTGGACACCTAAAATTAACCATCACACCAACCATCTTAATAATGAATAATTTCCTAGAAACCACTCTCCTCTACTAATTTTTGCTTTCCTCCCGGGTTCCACTCCCCATATATACACACTAATCCAAGATCCTCCAGAGTTAAATTTCCCCTGGTCTTAGGAATGACTGCTATCCCAGAGGTACCTGTATTAAGTATGAGTAAAAAAAATCACCTAAGAGGCTTAATAAAATTTCAGATTGTTGGGCCCCAACCGAGGGATTCTGATTCTGTAGTTCTGAGGAGAGAACATTTAAAAGTGAACTGCTGTTAAAGTGTCTCTGTCTTGAAGTTCTGGGGGCCCCCTTGGCTGTAGACTACATAAAGGGAGGCAGTGCTCCCAAAGTGAATTCTGCGGGACCACCTAGATCAAAATGCATGGCTTACGCAATGGAGTGGGGGATTCATAGGGAGGGTCTCTAAGCTCCATCCCCCAGAGCTACAGTCAGAATCCCTGAGTTGGGGCCCAGCAATTTGAACTGTTGTAAAGTTACTTGTCCAAGGTTCCACATGAAGGTAGAAATATATGATATGGAGGTAGCTGAAAAGTTTAAATGAAAGCCTAGTTGGAAAGATGATGTAGAGAGACTTGACAGGGCTGAAAGAAAGGATGCCTGGGCTTCCCTCTGGTGCCGACATTCGGAGACTTTAGGACTCTCATTTACAAAAGCTAGTCCTTCAAGGTGCATACTTTTCCATTCTAATTCTAGAATAGTGTAGAGTATGCTTCCACACCCAGCTTCAGAGCATGTCGCCATCCTGTCATTCACTAGTTGAGGAATCCTGGACAAGTAATTTAACTTTTCTGAGTGTTCATTTCCTGATCTGTAAAATGGAGGTTTTAGAGTTCCTACGTCCTGAGGCTTCAAATATTAAGGAAAATAACTCACATAAAACCCTTAACACAGTGTCCACACATAAGATTCTTCATAATGTGAGTTGCTATTTGAAGGACTGAAGGGGCGGGGCCTCCTGTAACTACTTTTTTCTTGATGGAGTCTAGAGTCAGACAACGAGTGTGTAAGCCCCTCATCTCCCCTCTGTCATCACCTACCCCAGCTGCCTATTCCCTGAGTTACCCAAGGGCGCCCCACCACAAGGCCTGACCAGCAATGCTTTTCATAGCTAGCTCCCTTTTGTACCCAAGAAACTCTCATTCCCCAGTTTCCTGATGTGGCGCGAATGAAAAGGAGCTCCCGTGGTCAAAAAAGTTTTGGAAGTGTACATTAATATAGTCCCTGCTGGGAGAGTCATCCACGGTCACTAGCACTCCGAAAAGGACAAACACATTCAAGGTGTCTCTGACCCACTAGCGTGAACCCCCATCCTCTCCAGTCCCAGGAATGTATCTATACCACACAACAGCTGATGGATGATTGGACCATGAGAAGCATGTGACCCAATAGGAACCAATCAGATTATCCCTCTGCAACTCCACCCCAGCCCCGTTGCATTTGGTAAGCCACTTGTCTTTTCGGTGTGTCCATCTTACAACCCTTTTTAAATAAAATAATTTCTGTTATAATTGAGACAAAAACGATTCATTAATATCCATATCAAGGACTTCTTAACTTTCTTTAACCCAGCTTTGTCCAGGTTTACTTAATCTGAGGAATCTTTTTCTCCGTAGTGCCTAACTTCATGTACTACTCAGAAATCACCCTTGGGATAATGCTGACCTAGTGCCAGGCCTTTGGCTGGTCATAAGAAAGGGCGGTTAGTGGAAACGAGACTAATACATTACATTAAAAGATGTATGTAAACTGACTAGCTTTGGAAAGTACACAAAAGACTTTGTCAGCCACCCTGAACAAGTTAACAAGGAAACTTACCTGTGTCCAATCTTGCATTCACCTCCTGCTAGCATGGGGGACACTCAGGTTCTTCACATTTGCTTAGGCATTCCCTACTAAACGGTAAGCTTCTTAGAGGCAGAGACCTTGCCTGATTCAATATTACCCCACCACAATGACTGGTATAAGATGTCCTCAATAAATACCCAGTGGGGGGGAGGGAGAGACGGAGGGAGGGAAGAAGACAGGGAGGAAGACAGGGAGGAAGTAAAGAAGGGATCGAGGGAATATCTGATTGAGAAAGCAATGCTTTAATATAATGAAATGGCTCTGTGTTGGATCCCATTCCCAGCACTCCCAAAGGACCAAAAGAGAGACATTCCTGCCCATCTGAGAGGGTTTCCCGGGATTCTCCCATCCAAATAAACAGCCGACTTCTCCTCGCTCCCCCTGAGAGGGCACCCTCACCTAAAACATGTGGAAGGCAAGTCTCTGATATGCAGAATTTGCGGGGTCGGTGGGAATCCTGGGATTGCTGTTTTTGTTTGTACACTAAGTCTATGACAGAGTTAATGGATCTTCATCCTCCACGAGCAGTTGGGAAACTTCAGGACCCATTTCCAGCTGTCCTTCAGGCCACAGTTCTGCCAGCCGAGGGGGAATGTCAGCCAGTCTCCTACAGAGCATGCTCACCAAGAAGACAAGTGGGGGCCTCTCAGAGGCTGCTAACAGTCCCCCATTGTTCCCCTCTCCTCGAGACCCCCTCCAGAACCCATCAACTCAATCCTAACAAGCAATTACTCACGTGTTCCTGCTGCTGCCTCCGCGAAGAAGGTGGACAGACAGAGCTCAAGCCCAGGAGGCCCAGAGTCTGTCCCCACCCTCCCAGGGACAGCAAGGTGTGAGGGACAAGGGTCCTTCGCGTTCAGAGGGGGGCAGGCCTGCAGAAGCTCCCTGAGTCCCCTCCCCTCTGTGGCCTTCTCTCTCCCTATTCACTGCCCACCCACACTCTTTTCTTTTCCTTCCCCTCAATTTAGATCCTACCTTCCTCTCCCTTCTTCATTTTCCCCGCCTTTCTCCCCTTCTCATCCTCAGCCTTACAGTCTAGCATGACACAAGGAGCAGGGCTGTCTGAGAAGACCTGGCTTCTAATTCTAACTTGGCTAAATCAGACCGAGGGCAAGTTATTCTCTGAGCCTCAATGTCCTCATCTGTGGGACACAGGTAGCCATAGAATGTTCCTCACACATGGTGGGGGTAAGAATGAAATGCGATAAAGCACTTGGCACACAATAAGTGCTCAGCAAAAGTTGGCTTCTGTAAACCCAAGTCTAAATCGAGACTCTTTCCCGTTACTCATCCCTCCTTTCATCCAATTGGTATTTATTGGGCATCTGCTGCATGCACCTGGTGCTGAGAGTCAAAGGAAGAATAGGAAAGACATGGGCCCCGGTCATGGCAAAGCACGAGTACCTTTCAGCCTCTGCCCCATTTCTCCCCCACCTCCTTTTCTCTCTTCCTTCTTATGACCCTCTCCTCTGCAGAAGGAATCCTTCTGAGGCCCTGGTTCCTTGGGACCCTTCTCTCCACGCTCGGGGATGGAAGGGCTCCCAAAAGGCTCAACAAGGCATCTGGGCAACAGGTGTCACAAGTGGGACTGGGGAAGGCAGCTGGAAGGTGGGTGGGGAAAGGAAGCCCCACTTTGGTCCCCCCTTCCTTTTCCATTTCTATGTTAACGTATCAGGATATGTTTGACTGCAAGTGACAGAGTACCTGCCTGGGAATAGCTTGAGCAATAAAGGCCTTTAGGATGTTTAATAATACCTTGGACACCTCCCTCTGCTGTAGGGAGAGGTTGCCCCTCATCCGGACGGCTCTGTTGAGCACAGCCTCCTTGGTGCCAGGGGCTGGTCCCACCTCACAGTGGCCATTTTAGATGCAGTGGACACCTGTTGTCTGCTGGTATCTCTGCCAACCCACCTGGGAATTTAATCTCCTTTGGAGGAAACTTCTCCTCCCCTCAATCTAGACATCTAGTGCCAGCAGGAGCTTTCATATTCTTTCATGACCTCTCCCCACTGGCCAATGAAGATGCTTCCTTGGGACTTTTCAAGCAGGAACGGAGAAAGTCAGTCCTTCTTTGGGGCAAAGACTCTGTGACAAGAGGTCCATGAACTGGTAGTGTCTTATGCTTTGTGGAGAAAGCAAGGAAAGACGATGAAGTAGACAAACAGAGAAAAGTGAAGATGGCAGAGAAGGAAAGAAAGACGCAAGCAGAGAGAATATTGGACATAGCTTAACTTCTGACTCAGGGTGCTCCTGGGGCCTGGAACATCTCTACCCTACTCAGATTGGTTTGAATGTTCAACTCTTCATTTGACTGCATGCAGGGCCACTCACAAAGTCCCTCTTTTTTTGTTGTTTTCATTTTCTGAAATTTTTAAAAAATATTTTAAAGATGTGGGGTACAATTCAGCATAAGGTATACAAGTGATCACAAAGTCCCTCTTTTATCCAAGCTAGTTTGAGATGGATTTTTGACACTTGCATCCATAAGAGACCTACTTAGTTTTTCAAGATGCTAAAGATATGTTTGTGTGTATATATGTTTGTGTGTGTACGTGTGCATGCATGCATGTGTGTATATGTGCATTGCATGTGCATGTGTGAAGAAGAGCAGGTCCCGGCCCTACAGGAGCTCACAGTCCAGCGCAGGAGAAATGCAGGCACACAGGTGACCACAAGAGGTTAGAACAAGGACCTGCTACCTAGCCTCCAGGACAGGGCTGGGGTTTCCTGCAAGAAGGAGTATCTGTGCTTAAGGATGAGTAGGGAAAGTGTTCCCTGCAGAAGAAACAGAATTTGCAAAAGTGAGAACTCACAAGACACAGTCAGGGAACAAAAAATAATAATTTCCTTTGGCAGGAGAGTATGAGGAGGAGAGAGGGGAGACAAGCCTGCAGGTGTGGGTGGGGCCAGGTTGCGAGTGCCGTCCAGGGGCTTGGACTTCCTCCACTAGCAATGGGAGCCACAGAGAGATTCAAGCAAGGAAGTGAAGTGGTCATAACTGTATTTCAAAAGATGCCTCCGGCTGCCGAGTGGAAAATGTACCTGCAGGCAGAGTCTAGAGTCAGGGAGGCTGCAATCCTTCTGGGAGAAGCAATGACCAAAACCACATCAGGATCGTGAGCATCCACAGAAAGGATGTTGGAGGGAAGTGAGAGGACAGGACCTGCGGGCAGTCTGGATGTGGGGATACAGAGACCTGGCCCTCTCTTGGTTGGGCACCTGACTGGCCTGTGGTGCCATTCACAGGGGTGAGAGCTCAGGTCACAGGGAGCCATTGAGCTCTGCATTATGGCCCCCTAAGTCGCTAAGTTCCCCAGGAGTTGAGTATGGCTGGAGTAGTAGAAGCGAATAGTCGCTCAACGAGCAATTAAAGTAATTTATATATATATAAATTATATATATACAGATATATATACGTATATATATATATTACACACACACACACACACCCTTCTGTTCTCAAGGATTAATTATCATCTGTAAATGGATCATACATATCCAGAATTCTAGGATGTTATTGTATCAGGATATGTTTGCCTACAAGTGACAGACTACCTGCCTAAGCACAGCTTAAGCAATAAAAACCTTTAAGACATTTAATAATACCTGGGACAAGAAGTACTGAGCTTATGGCATCAGGGTTGGATCAGTAGCTCAATAGTCATTGAGGACTCCACTCACCCCATCTCTCTGCAATGTCATCTGTCTCACCTCATGACCACAAGATGGCTGCTACAGCTCCAGCAATCACATCTGCATAAGGTTATGCCCTGAGCAGCTAGGAAGGGTGTGGGTGGAGAAGTAGCTTTTCCTCTGGAACGTCTGTGCTTTTACTGAGAAGAAACAGCTTTGTCCAGGTACTCCAAAACTTCCCTCTTATATCTTGCTGGCTAGAACCTGGTCAGATGACCACTCCTCACCACAAGAAAGGCTGTGCAAGGAAGGATCTGACTTTTTCAGTCTCTGCACAGGAAGCAAGCAAGAGAACCAAGTGTCAAATGTCTAGCAGGAAGCTTCAAGGTCTTTTTACTGATAAAGATGGTAACCCCAGTCAACTAAGTGTCTTGGCGAAGTTCAGACAATAATTTATGGCAGAGTCAGGACTAGAACTCAGAATTCCTGTCTCCCAGTCCAGCGTACAAGGGAGGACCACCAAAAAACTGAATTATCTTTTTGGAGGGTGGGCCCATTGTCGTTCACTCAGAATTTGTTCCTCGGGATCAAACGATCAACCAAAGTTTTTTTTTTATGTGAAAGTTTTGAGAGAGCTGCATCACAGTTTGCAGAAGAAACATCCCTAGTTGTGGCAAACAGGTGACTGGTTCTTCTACCATGACAACGCACCTACCCACACTGTGCTGACCGTTCAGTTTTTTGCCAAAAACGACATGACCCCCGTGCTCTACCCTCCTTATTCACTTGATCTCACCCCAAGAGACTTCTTATTGTTTCCCCAAATGAAAAAGGTCCTCAAAGGGAAACGTTTTGCTGATGTGAAAGAGGTGAAACAAAACATGGCAAAAGCGCAAAAGGCATCAAAATGGACACAAATACTGTTTTGAGCAGTGGAAAAAGCGTCTCAATAGAGCCGCAGGCATATTGTGCGGCTAGATATGATGGGTTTGGACTCTCAGAGAGTACTTTGAAGGTGACTGAAGTTTAAACATATAAGAATAAATACACAATTTTATATAAATAAATTCTGTTTTGGGGGGGTCCCCCCCATACTCCACTAAATCCCACTGCCAGTGTCTCATAGTCCCAGATTTGAATTTATCAGCACATTGGCCTTATTCCTTTATTTTTATATTTTTTTGGAGACAGGGTCTCACTCTGTTGCCCAGGCTGGAGTGCAGGGGTGCAACCATAGCTCACTGTAGCTTCAACTCTTGGGCTCAAGCAATCCTCCCACCTCAGCCCCCCCCAAGTAGCGGGGATTACAAGTGCATGCCATCATGCCCAGCTAATTGTTTTATTTTTATTTTTCTAAAGACAAGGTCTCACGATGTTGTACCCAGGCTGGTCTCAAACTCCTCAGTTCAAGTGATCCTCCCGCCTTGGCCTCCCAAAGTGCACGACCCACTGCACCTGGCAGCCTTGTTCCTAAAATCAAAACACCTCAGATCCCCTGGTCCACCTTGTAATAAAATCAGGCATATTGTGCGGCTAGACATGATGGGTTTGGATCTGTTTTCAGTGAGATTTCGGGGGCTGTGAAGCCTCCCTACCCCCAGCTGCCCCCTTCGCCTTCTTATCAGGCTTCTCCCAGAGAGCAAGAGCAGACCCAGCAGATGGCAAGAAAGAAAGCAGAGGAGCTCCCCAAATGGGCCCCCGCTTATCCACACTCATGCTCCATGCCTGCCTTTCAGGGTACTAGCCTTAACCCGCAGTCAGAATGGGAGCCTGGAATTCTGGAGCCCGCAGGCATCAGGTCAACATGCCATGATGCAGGCACGCCGAGGCCTCCGTGTCTTGTTAAGCAGATAGAAAGTGGAATTGGATACCCGCAACCGGAATTGGCTTGATGGCCTGCAAGTGTCGGGAGCCCCGAGCCCACTGGTCAGGTAGATTCCTGAAGCATGAGTACAAAGGCTCCCCAGGCTTCCTGGCACAAACAGCCCTGGTTCTTTGGGCATATTCTTGAAGCATCCACCTCCAGTCCCTATCCCTCCTCAGCTCAAGACTCCAGTTCCCGTCGCCAGGTGGAAGGCACATCCCCCTGTACGACCCCGATTTCAAGATCCTGCTCAAAGCTGCCTCTTGCCCTGTTTCACTCTCTATCCAGCAAAGCACCAGGCGGAAACGATAACCATACCCCCAGACGTGTGAGTCCAGGGGCTCTTCCCCCCTCAGATTGCAGGGAGAGGGGTGGGGACAGGAGAAGGTACAAGGGCCCACCGCTCTCACCTCACTTATTTGTAAGTAGCCCATGTGGTTTCACTTTGCACCCACTTCTCCAGGGAAAGTCTGCATGTTAGCACCTGGGGACACCTGTCTCCAATTAGCCCAAACATTTCCCTAAGAAATGATACCCCCAAAGAGATGGGCCCATCCGTCTCCTCCAACCTCCAGAGAGAGCCGTGGCTTTGTCCACACTCTTGAAGCAGAAACAGGAGAGGGAGGGAGGTGGAGAGGCCTGGGGAGGTCTGCGGTGAGAGGCAGGGCGGAAGAGCAGAAACACCTCCCAGCCCCGAAACTTTGAGCTGGCCCGAGACACCTGGTGGCCTTGTGGCTGCCAGGCGTGGGGATGTTTGGCATTCCTTAGTGGCCACGCTGGGCCAGAAATGGAAGCCAGCCTACCCAGAGGGCTTCAGAGGGCGCTGGGGCTGCGGGGTCACCTTTTTGGGGTCTGGCCGGATTTCATGGTCCCGGCAGTCAGGATGATTTGCTGAGGATTCCAGCCCGCTGGGCTGCCTGCTGGGAGACCTCACCCAGCTGGCAGAAGGCTGCCAGGGCTCCTCAGGGCCTGCAATAGCTTTAGAAAAACAAAACAAAACAACCCCTCCTCCCCTCGGCTACCTTGAGAGTTCTTCCTTAACACATTTGATTGACTGAAAGTAAATTACTTATTCTCACATCTTCAGCAGGAGATTCGACTTCCAATACAGGGCTCATAGGCCTCTGTCCTGATGCAGAGACCAAGAAGGGACAAGTTGCTGGAGCCACAAGCACACGCTTACTGAAACTGACTTCCTAGGTTACTCGGGAAACAGGCCAGGTAAAATCCTCATGGTTTGCCAGTTGGGTCTTTTGTTGTTGTTGTGTAGTTTACATGCCATAAAATTGACATGTAAGTTACAAGCCATAAAATCCACTCATTGAATTAGAAATATGGCACTCAGTGGTTTTCTTCTCTTTACAGAGTTGGGCAGCCATCACAACAATCTACTGTTAGCACATTTCCATCACCCCAAAGAGACACTCACTGGACATCACTCCCCTTCTTCCCCTCCCCCCAGCTCCTGGGAAGCATTCATCTACTGTCTTTCTCATTGGTTCTACCTATCCTGGATATTTCATAGAAATAGAATCAAGTAATATTTGTCCTTTTATGCCTGACTTCTTTCACTTAGCATAATGTTTTCAAGATATATTCATGCTATGGCATATATCAACATTTCTTCCGTTTTTCAGACTGGGTAATATTCCATCGTATGGACATGCCACATTTTGTTTATCCATTCATTAGCTGATGGACATTTGGGTTGTTTTCACTTTTTTAGCAGTTGTGAATAATGCTATTCATGTGCGGGTTTTTTTTTTAATGATACTTACTTGACTTTGACTTTGGAATATAAGGCTTAAAATACCCACCAGTGTTTCTCACCAGCTACTCTTAATTTTTCCTCCGTAGTTTCTTAGAGATGATGTGCACACAGTGTGTAGCCTTGTTCTTGCACTGAGGTGGCCCTCAGTCAACAGGAGTTGGCGTTGAGGTGATTTTAAACTGAAGCCATGCATGATCCTGCCTCTTGGTGAACAAGATCAGCCAGAAGAGACAGTTTAAGGGAGGCAGCTCCAGCTCTAAGAGTCAGATCTGAGTCTGAATTCTGACTTCACAACCAAGTAGCCACAAGGTCTTGTGCCAGATGCTCCATCTTTCTGAGTTTCCATTTTTTCTTCTCTAAATATGAGGCCCAACATGCTCGCACCCTTGAGACAATCATAATGCTCCATTCCCTTCATTGGTGACTGGTTTAGATATGTGCTGCCCTCCCTGGCTTTGGTGATAGGTAGATAGATAGATAGATAGATAGATAGATAGATAGATAGATAGATAGATAGATAGATAGATAGATAGATAGATAGAAAGATAGGATACATTGATAGATGATAGATAGATAGATATCATACATAGATAGACAGAGAAAGAGAAAGAGATGGAGAGAGGGAGAAAGTTACATGTGTATATGTAGAAAGATATATAGATATGATTTTGGGGGATGGTCTTGGGTTACTAGAGAATATTGGGATCATATTGAAATGCATCTTCCCCGAGAGCATAGCCTTGTGGTGGTGTGAGGACTGGCCACCTGAAGAAGCCTACCAATCATAAGGAAGGAGTCTCTCAAGAAATTCCAAAGTGCCCATCAAAGCAAGAGGCAGCTGTAAACACCTGCCAGATACAGAGAACCTTAAGTGGGTAGAAATGTCATACCCCTCTTTACGTCTTCCTGCCATCCCCCCCAACCCCCACTCCAGAGTCAATGGAGGCAGCAGCTCATGGGTAGACAAGGAGCTCTGCAGATATAGAGAGAAAACTCTCCCCTCTCCCTGAGCTGGGAAGAGAAGACTGAAAGCCTCAACCAAGACTGAGTTTGTGACCCACAGTGAGGTAGGATGTGGTCAGCTCAAATTGAGGACAAGCATCGAGGGTCTGCCAAGTTGGGCCCAGGGGCAAAGCAGAGGGCTACCCCCACTGAGCAAGACTCAGGTGGAGATGGGAAACAAAATGAAGTGGCTTTGATGTTCACCCTTTTGAGTCCTGGGTTTCCAGTGTCCCAGTTTTTCCTTGGAGTGATGTTCTTTGTGCACTGAGATAGAACCCTACCCACTGGATAGAACCCTATCCAGTACTGAGCCCAGAGACAAAGGACCAGGCCAGAGGGCCCGGACACTGGCATTCCTCCTTGGTCTGGCCCTAGCTATCGTGTGAATGTGGGCCCTCTGCTGTCCTTGGGCCTCTGCTTCCTTGTTCGACAATGGGCACAATCAGATCTGCCTCACCATCAGTAGTACGCCATATCTGCAGGCATAGGCAAATGCAGAGAAAACATTTTTTAGAAGGGTAAATAAACAAAACCGATTCCTGCAATTTTCTCTGCAGACAGGAGTGGGATTGTGAGAGTGGAGGGGAAGGGCCCAGATGGGAAAGAGGAGTCCACTTTTAACTCCATGCGTCTGTATGGTTTGGGGGGATTTTGATCCATCAGGAGGCGGAAGACAAGCTCTATACATGCGGCCTTCCAGTGGCTGAGACACACTCAAGCTGTACCGGGTCCTACAGCAAGCACTTTCATACATCTCGTTGTTTGAGCCTTACAAGCACACCATGAGAAAGATACTAGTAACATCCTTTATTTTGTTATTTATTATTTTATATTATCCCTATTTTCCTCACTTGAGGAAAGTGAGAACAGAGAGAGTAAGGAGCTGAGCATTAGAGCCAGAATTAAATTCCAGGGGTCTGCTTCCAACTCCTGCAACCATAAACAGAATGTCTGTTGCGTGTTTTGTCTGTTTAATTGCTGCCTAGCACCATGCCAGGGATATAGCTAGCCCTCAATCCATTTGAAGAATGGATGAGTAAATAAATTACAAATATGATCATTGTAAAAAGTCTGAAAAATTCAGAAAATGTGTAGAAGAAAACTCAAATTACCCATAATCTTATGATCCAGAGAAAACCACTCTGTTTTTGTATTTTTTCTTTCAATATTTTTTTCTGAAAATAGAATTTAAATGGAGGAAGTATTTACATAATTGAACTTACAATGTGCATGGGCTTTTCCAACCAGATTCTTTCACTTAGAATGATCTTATGAGGCCAGGAGTGGTGGCTCATGCCTATAATCCCAGCACTTTGGGAGGTCAAGGCAGGAGGATTGCTTGAGGCCAAATGTTTGAGACCAGCCTGGGCAACATAATGAGACTTCATCTCTATAATAATAATAATAATACTGATAATAATAATAATCTTTTGAGCATCTTTTTCCATGTCATTTACAATTCTTCAAAGGCCTTGTTTCAATGACTGCATATTTCACTGTGTAGTCATATTACAGTTTACATACCCATTTCACTATGGTGGGACATTTGAGTTGCTTCCAAACAACTCTGCAGTAAACGACTTTGCACATAAATCTTTGTCCCAGTTTCTGTTCCCTTGGCAGACATTCTTAGGAGAGAAATTATGGGTCAAGCATTAGGAACACATTGAAGAGTCTAGGTACAGACTGCAAAATTGTTTTACAGAAAGGTAATGCCAGTTTTCACTCTCACAAGAATGTATAATCATCCTATTCCACTATCACTAAAACTGAGGATTATTTTTTAAAGTTGTTTGCCAGTTTGATAAGTGAAAATTAAGATGTTCTTATTTCTGTGTGTATAGCTATTATTAGCAAAGCTGAGCATGTTTCTGTGTTTATTGTTCACCTATGGTTTTTCTTCCATGAAGGATTTATGTCTTTAGTTCATTTTCTATAACATAGTACTCATTTTTTATTGATTTGTAAGTACTTTTTATATATGAAGGCTATAATACTTTGTCAGATTTGTTTCACTGACATTTGCTTTTGATTCACAGAATTTTCTATCTTTACATCTTAACCCTTCTCTCTGGCTGTCCACAAATCAAGTATGACTACTCTTCTGGTGACATCCTTAAAACCCTGTCACTTTATACAACCTGTCAGAGTACAAGCTGTCAACAAGGACACATGGTGTCAGGAGATAGCCTCATGTATCACTCAAAACTTAGAGAGCGAGGTGCCCGGCTCATTGCACTGGGCCCAGGTTCTACCACTGTCACCTGTGTCAGCCGCCTGCCTGCTCACCTGCCCTGAGGCCAGACCACGCAGCAGATGTTGAGTGCTCTGACAGGCATACACTTGAAGTGGCATTTTACCAATCGCCAGCCTCAGATCACAGAACTCTGGGCTCAGCTGCAGGTGTCAGCATCCAGGATAGAAACCGTGAGAATGATTAGTGACACGGAGTGCCAACAGATGTTTCTGTCCCTTACGGGTGGCTGATCTAACAAGTCATCTCACAGCTGGTACTGCTCTCTTAGGCCCCACGGCTTCGGAGCTGAGAGGAAGGAGCGAGGGAAGCAAATTTTCCACTTTTCTGAGGTCTGGCAGTGGGGCTAAGGACTGGGCAGGGATGACTCCAGAGGGCTTTAGCCTGTAGAGTAAAGACGACACCCTGCTTGGGCGTGGCAGGTGACCTGACTGCCTAACAGTGCACAGTTCCAGAGGTCCACACGCCACAGATCGATCCATCCCTTCATTCATTCAAACACGCTTGTGGAATGTGTGAGAAGGGTTAAGAGAAGCCGTCCCAAAGAATATTTTGTTAGAAATGAGTTGTAGAGGATGATTATGAATGCAACAGGAAAGGCATTCCAGAGGTAGGGAACAGTACGTACACAGGCCCGGAGAATAAGAGAGGACAGTAAATCTTATTGTCTCCACAAAATAAATCTCTTGGATGCAGCCGAGGTATGTCTGTGGGCAGGTATGGGGGGCTGCACCTCTCTGAGGGAGACACGTTATATTCAGGTGAAGGCATAAGAAACCCAGAGAGAGACAGCCTGCACAAGGCTGGCAAAGTCCTCTGCATTCTTTGAGATTCATCTCAGGGTCCCCTCTCCTTCGGCCTGCCTGCCTTGTCCCCTGACCCCCAGATTGGTCAGGCACCCTTCCCCTAAGGACACACACTTCCCCGGATATATCCCATTTGGGCCCTTCACATATAAGTGTGTAATTTTCTGCTTATTTGATTGATTCAGCCTCAAGTCCAGGAATCTGTTGAGGAGAAAGTCTGTATCGTGCCCATCATACATTCCCGGGGCTGACAGAGGCCTGGATTTGGAAAGGGCCTTAGAAATCTTATTGTTCAATCCTATCACTTTGCTGCTCAAGAAACCAAGGCTCAGAGAAATTATCAATGCACTCACCGCAAGAGGCCGTGCCCCGATTCAGAGCCATGTCTGTAAGTCAACCACCTGGAGTGCTCCTGTTTATCTTCAGAAGGGAAGGGAAGGAGACGCGAGGTAGAACCGTCCCAAAGGCAGAAGAGCTGGTGAACTCTGAGATAAAACCAACTCCTGAGCCGGTGAGGTTTGACACCTTCAGACATGTTCCTGGCCTCCCCCGCCCCCCGTACTCCCTTCCAGGGGCTCCCTGAGCTGGCCAGTTGGAAGCAACATAGACAACAGCGGGTCCAGCGTCTACTTGCTGTAAGGATCACCCAGGCAGCTGTCGTGAATGAGCCTTCCGCCAATAGGGAGAGACCCCTCTTCAGGGGCAAGGCCAAGCCACGCCTTTTCACACTGCAGCTCTATCAGGGCACAAGTTACGGGGCAAAAGAATCGTTTATCATACTGTTTTGTGGACACCCTTCAACATCCTCCTCCAAGTAAAGAGATGTTTTACCTCCAAACTCAGTCAGTGATGGGTGAGGGACCAAGTGCTGAGAGCAAATCATGGGAGTCTCAAACACCAGACTATGGATGTGCCCTATTTAGCGACACACCGAAGATGCTGAATGGCTTTTCGGAGCTCTAAGCATCTCTACTCTGAATGAGGTTTTAAAGTGAGCTCCTAACATAGTATTTATAATCGGCCAGCTTTCCTTTCATTGAAAAATCCACAGGTCACATATTTTTTCATTCATGACTCCAGGGAGGCCTGGAGAATAATCAAAGGGCTTTCTACCCTGGGACCTGTGTCCTGTTTCGAATTTTTTATCCTGCTCTGGAAAACACTAGGATGCCATCTGAATGCACAATGTTCTGAAAATTCACATTTCCTGTTTTGAGCCTGTGCACGTGTGTGTGTGTGTGTGTATGGGTGCATGTGATGTATGGAGCATGATGTGTGCTGTATGTGTTTGTGCGTGTGTGTGTGGTGTGTGTGTGTGTGTGTAACGTATTTGGTGTGGGATATGTGTGTTTGTGTGGTATATGTGTATATGTGTAGTGTATGTGGTGTGGTTGTGTGTGTGTGTGTGTATGTGTGCATGTGATGTATGGCACATGATGTGTGCTGTATGTGTTTGTATGTGATGTGTGTAGTGTGTGTGTAATGTATGTGATGTGGGATATGTGTGTTTGTGTGGTATATGTATGTTTGTGTGGTATATGTGTGTTTGTGTGGTATATGTGTAGTGTATGTGATATGATTGTATGTGTGTGTGTGTGTGTGTGTGTGTGTGTGTGTATGTACTGGGCACTCTATGAACCTTCTCAGTCAGGAAACTTGTGTCCTTTAGTTCTAAGAAAACTTCCCAAGTTGATTCTTTGAAGATTCCCGTATACTGTATTTTTCCTGTTTTTGTTGTTGTTGTTTTTGTCGGAAGCCTATTAATAAAATATTGCACATCCTGATTGATCTTCTAATTTTCTTAATATATTTCTCCAATTTTCCATCTCTTTGTATTTTTTTACTGTCATAGAAATTTCATCACTGTATCTGTCATACTTTCTATTGAACTTTTTGACCTGGAGGTTTATATTTTTAATTACCAAAAGCTCCTTATGTTTTCTGAATGTTGTCTTTTTTTACAGTCTCCTGTTCCTGTTTTGTAGATACAACTCACTTTATTACACTGATTATATTAATTTGGTATCATCTTGCTTTGTTTCTGCATTTTCCTTTGTCCAGCCTTCATATGAGAGGTTTCCCTTAAACGTCTGATGTCCCTTGACTACCCAATCGCATTTATGTGGCTGATGTTGGAATCCAGTTGGAAGCTCTGTGTGTCCAGATTGAGAGAAGACTTCACTACAGGTGAAAATGTGCAGAGCCAGCTTTTTTATTAGGCTCTCCCAAATGTCATCCTCTGTCATTCTTTTCCACACTAGTCAGTTTTCTTAGGTGACAATCCCAAACTCCCGCTCAGTGGCATAAAAACTGGGGGTCGGTTTTCAGGGGGCTCAGAGGGAAGGGTGAGGATGAAGTCTCATGAATGCAATCTTGCCTTCAGTCCCCTGTTCTTAAGAGGGCTACTTCCCCAGACTGCCAGTGTCCTCGAGTGAGAGGTTGTCTCTCTCTTCTTTTCAGCTGACTTAAGAGTACTGCTGGAGGAGGGCAGGGCTGGGTATCTGCCACATGGAATAGGAGAAGAAACTGCAGGGTCTGCCTGATCTTTATAAAGACTTTTGAACTGTGTTACTGCTTCCAGCTCCTAACCTTTGCCTTCAGACGGATCCACTGCCTACAGTTTCCAAGAACTGCTGGGGTTCTGCTGTGGGAACAAAGGTGTCCTGGCAGGTTTCAGCTTTCCCTCCTCTGCGAGGTCGTTTCCTATTCATCTGTCCACTTCCCATCTTCAGAAAATTTGCTGACATCTCTCAGCTTATTGTCATCTCTTCTCTTGTTTCTCTTTGTCCTTAGAAGATTCCTCTCTTTAATTCTTTTGCTGAACTTTTTTAGATTCTTAGAAGAGAACATAGTTAAATGAGGGTGTGTTCAGATCTGCCTTGCTGACCTCTAAGTCTTCAGGTTATTAGCCATACTAAAGCAGCCAAAGAAGTCACCCGGAACATTTTTCTTGCCGTGGAACTCAAAGAATATTTCAGAGGTGAAAAAGTTCTGGTCTCTTTCATATAAACTTCAAGACCATCAGACAATTCCTGAGTATTTGTTCAATACCTGCTACAGAGCTAGATGCTGGATCCTGGCATGCTTGCTTTAAGCATGGCAGTGGTTGAGTGAGGAGGCAGACGTGCCAGGGGTCCATTAACGTGTGTTGGGGTGTGGGTGTGCAGGGATGGCAGAGTGCACATGTCTGTGTGGTGGGAGGGCCGGTGGCACGGGCAAGCGCCTTCTTACAATGCTCCAGGACCCTGCACCACACTCCTACCTACTTACACATCGAAACACAGACCAGCACCAACAGACAGTCTCTCCCAGGAGCAGGGGAATGTGATTGGGTCCTAGTACGTGCTCAATAAACATTTCTTGAGCAAGCGAAAGACCTAAGCCAAAATGCCGGGCTCTACAACATGTGGGCAAAGGAATACAGAGGTGTGTCTTTCAAACGTGTGTTAAAGGAAGTAAGGGAGTGATGACCTCCATCCATGTGTGGTAGGCTCGGGGAGGGGAGTGACAGAAGGGTGCTGTTTCTTTCTAAAAGCTCTGAGAGTTGCTTGTGCATGTATTCACACACTTATGCTATCTATCTATCTAACTATCTATCTATCTATCTATCTATCTATCTATCTATCTATCTTTTCTTTTTCTCACTCTGTTGCTCAGGCTGGAGTACAGTGACATGATCATGGCTCACTGCAGCCTCAACTTTCTGGGCTCAGGTGATCCTTTCACCTCAGTTTCTTAAGTAGCTATGACTGCAGGCATGTGCCACCATGTCTAGCCAGTTTCGTGATTTCTTTCTTTCTTTTTTTTTTTTTTTTGTCGCGATGAGGTCTCGCTATGTTGCCCAGGCTGGTCTCAAACTCCTGGGCTCAAGCAGTCCACTCACCTCGGTCTCCCCAAGTGCGGGAATTACAAGTGTGAGTCACCATACCTGGCCTATATATCTGTCTGCCTGGCTGTCTGTCTGTAAGACAGATATATATATATCTTTCTTACACACACACACAATCACAAAGCACCTGCCCAGAGATTTACAGTTCTGTGAATTTACGCGACAGGAATCTGCAAATTACAATGTGAGAAACCCCACTGTCTGCATGGAGTTCCCAACAAAGGACAAGACAGTAGTAGGAAAGAAAATGCCAAGAAGGACAGGATTTGGGGGCTCACATCAGGCAGGGACCAGCCCCGGAGTAGAAAATGAAAATCCCACCTGGGGAATTCTTGCGGCACGCAAGCTTGGGAAGGAAGGGGGGACCCACGGTGGGGGCGGGGTGGGCAGGGGGGACAATGTTCTGCCTTCTTGGAAAAACCAACAGGTTGCTTCTGACAGAACTCAAGGTGCCAGTGGGGAATCCGTTTGCAGGGGCACATGTGCTCGGAAGGGATAACTCAGAGCTTTTGAGCAGGAATCAGAGCGACAAAGAGAGGCGAGCGTGGAGGCTTCTGATAGAGGAGCAGGCAGCCGGGGACTCCCAGGCCGCCGAGTGCCAAGAATGGAGAGTGCATCAAAGCCTGCTGTGACAAAGGGCCGGCTTCATATCAAGCTGCTATCGGTGGCAGCAGAGAGGGCGTCCCGGTGCCCCCAGGGCAGAAGGACAGGAGGAATGGTGCTCAGGGCAGCCAAGGGAAAAGCCAGCATTATGCACTCTCCATGACCTGATTTCCCCCAGCTGGCTGCTAAGAGAGACTCTTTGGTCAATCCAAAAAAGAAACTGAGTGGGGGTACGGGGAAGGGGGGAGTGGGAAGGAGGTCTTCGGATCTTAGGGGACATTAGAGGCACAGAGTGGCTTTTCTCAGATTGCTCTCCTCATCGGGAGGTGATATGCTCCATTGAAAAGAGGGGGTCCAGAGAAGCTGAGCACATTTCAGAAAGTTGCACAGCAAATTAGCGGCAAAGTTAGGCTGAGAATCTGGGTCTCCTGACTCTTATTCCAGTATTGGTTCTTCCAGCATGTCCACTCCTCTTTTCTCTAGCAATGAATTTGTCACTTTAGTATATCTTACAGTTCCCATGACATCACAGTGTCCTGGTCAAATCCCATCCCCAAGCTGAAATTCCATCTGCACAACCCAGGCACAGCCCGGCATTCAGAGCAGTCAGGGCATGGGCTTTAACGGTGAACTTGACTTTTGCCCACCTTTCTTTTCCCGAGCCACTCTTGATTATCTCCTTCCCGGGGAGATAATCCCTGATTTGCTGGCATATGCCCAGGTTTGTCGTCTTGCTTTCCCCCAGCAGAACTTTATCTGCCTTATTCATTGCGGCATTCACGGTGCTAGAACAGTACCTGGAACACACACGAAGGACTCAGTAAATGTTGACTGAATGAATAAATGCGTGAAAACCTCGCTCTGAATGTCAGCTCCGCCACTTATTAGCTGTGTGATCCTAGCTAAGTGACTTAACCTCTCTGAGCCTCAGTTTCCTTTTCTGTAAAATAGGGATAGTAAGAACTACTTTGCAGTTTCAGTCACGAGGATTCATAACCATGGGAGCACATCACATGCATAAGCACAGGACATGGTGGCTGGCTGGCGTGGCCAGTGTCTGCGTGGTTGCCCAACCTGGCCTTAAAAATGAAGACCCTATATTGTCAGCGAATAGAAAGATGTCATTGAGCTGAGATGTAGGCTTCCACCCAACCCTGCCGGGAGCCCACCTCATGAGCTGTTCTAAAACTATCCTCCCTGCTCTCTTGACTAGCACAACATCATGCCCGGCCGTCCCTGCCCTGGGCGCATGGGTGCCCTGCCTCAGTGGCAGCCTGCTCTAGCTGTCCCCGCCCTGCCTCCCAGGCCAGAAGTGATCTGAACCGCAGTCTCCTACTCCCTCAGAAGGGGAGCGTGACAGCCTGTGAAAATAACTTCCCTCTGTGTAGTCTGGGAGGGAAGATTGGGGGGAGCGACACCTGGCAGAACCAGCAATGCCACAAAAAGGGACAGTAGGGAGAAGGGAGCAATCTCTACACTCTGGCTTAAATGTCCCTCTACTCCAAGACATGACCCAAATGGAAGCCTCTCTGTACTAGGGAATCTCATTCAAATAATACTATTCATTAAGATAGTCCCTAGGAAATATTCCTAAAATATACAAACTCCATCCATTCACTGGCTCATCCATTCACAAATCTTTACTGAGCACATGTACCGTGTGCCAAGCAGAGTTCCACTTTTAATGCCACAATGTAAGTACGGTGCCTTCTCACTAGAGAAGGGCCTTATATTTGGACAAAGCAAAGAATGATCCTAAGACATCTCCATCTCCCAGAAGCAAACCGTAAGAGCTTCCCCCAAAAGAGGACACAAGGTTAGTTCATTTAAACTGAGATCCACGTGGCCTAAGACCTAAAATCATGCCTACAGTCTAAAACTGAAGGACTTAAAATTAAAGAGCAAAATGTTCAGTTAAAAAGAAATAATGCCTAGGTAATATTTTGGACTTTCTAGTAACCCTTGCAGGTAAGCATCTTTTGCCTTAGAAAGAACTGAGCTCCAAGTATCATTTCCCAAAAGTAATGAAATGCTTTAGAACTCAAGTATCCCTGGATTTGAATCTCAGTCCTGCCGTATACATGTTGTGTGACCTTGGTTTAGCCATTTGACCTCTCTGAGTTTCAGCTTCCTCGTGTGGAAAAGGAGGAACATAATTTCTACCTTACAGAGTGTTAATAAAATCAAATGAAAGACTGTATATAAGCCGGGCTCGGTGGCTCAGCCTGAAATCCCACGCCTGGGGAGGATGAGGTGAATGGATTGCCTGAGCCCGCGGGTTCGAGACCTGCCTGGGCAACTTGGCGAGACCTCATCTCTACAATAAATCAAAAATTAACCAGGTGTGGTAGCGCGCGCCTGTAGTTCCAGCTACTTGGAAGGCTGAGGCGGAAGGATTACCAGAGCCCAGCAGGTCGAGGCTGCGGTGGCCGGGAGCGGCCACTGCACTGCACTTCAGTCTGGGTGACAGAGTGAGACTCCAACTCAAAAACAAAAAGAAAGACTGTATATAAAGTGCTTCAGACAATGACGGACACATGGAAGTGCAAAATAAATGTACACTGTTGTTTCTGTTACTATTGCTCAATAACAAATGACCCCAAAAGTCCGTGTCCTAAAAACCAATCATTTTAATTTGCTCATGATTCTATGAATCAAGAATTTGAGAAAGGCTTTGCCTGCATGTGACCTCTGCAGCGTGGCCTTCTTAAATTAGCCCGACTTCCTACCTGGCATCTGTCTTCTCCCTGAGTAAATGTCCCAAGAAAACCAGGTGGAAACTGCTAGGCTCTTCTTTACCCTTCTTTGAAAGTCAGCAGCATCACTTCTGGCAAACTCAGTTGGTCGAAGCTATCACAAACCAGCACAAACTTGAGAGCCTAGACTTTGGGCATAGACCTCACTTCTTGCTGGAAAGAATGTCAAAGAATTTGGGCACAACTATGGCTATTTTCATCTGGTAGAGCCATTGAATGTACCATCCATCCCACATGTCACCCCTTTCAGTAGACATGAGGCTCAAGGGGATGGTGAACTGTGATTATTTTTTATGAACTCTTGTTTTCCACTGTTCTAAATGTAATGTACTGATAGAAAACTTGAGGTACAGTAAAGCCAACAGATCAGAAAATGTCTGCCGTTGGAAAGACAGTTTGGCTGGGCATGATGGCTCACACCTATAATCTCAGCACTTCGGGAGCCCAAGCACTTTGGGAGGATGACTTGAGCCCAGGAGTTCAAGACCAGCCTAGGCAACATAACAAGACCTTGTCTCTATAAAAATAAAAAAATTAGCTGGATGTGGTGGCATGTGCCTGTATTCCCAGCTACTCAGGAGGCTGAGACAGAAAGATTGTCTGAGCCCAGAAGTTTAGCTGTAATTGTGCCACTGAACTCCAGCCCGGGCAACAGAGTGAGTCTCTGACTCAAAAAAAAGAAAAAGAAAAGATGATTTGTTACTCACGGTTCCCAAGAGGAGGGAGTGCATCACACAAAGCCACACAGAGAAGCACGGGAGATGTCTAGAGGCAGAGGAAGGGAGAGCCGTGGGTAAGAGCCTTTATTGTGGTATCTTCCAGAAGGAACCAAGCAGAGTCAGTAGGCTTAGCATTGGCAAGTGTGAATAATACCAGACTCTGGGGTGCTGGGGACTGCTCCTGGTTGTCTGGTATCTGGCCCTGGGGTGGCTACGGTGGCAGGTGGATGGTGGCATGGAGTGTGAGGGTCCTCGGAGGAAGTGGCTGGGAGTGCATGTGGACTTTGGCTTGGCGGATGTGTATTTGAAAAGCAGGCTCCCAGCGAGTTGTTTATTATCTCTAGAAATTGGCTCACCCTGGCGGGAGCAATGCCTCCAAAGTCAGCAAGTCCCTAAATTGTCGAAGTACTGTAATACAGAGCAAAAAAGCCATGGTTAATACATCCATGGAGGCTGCACCTGCTCCTGTCTGGTGGAACTGGCCTGGCCTACGCTGCCCAGGTCAAGACTGCCCTCTACCACTTTCCTCAGGGGTGACCACATACGCCCTTCTCCAACTCCTCCAGTGAGGGATCGCTCCCACCAATTCTCCGCATCCAGTCTTGCTAAGAGAAGGACTGTGTCTACCCACCCACAGGACATTAGCGTTCATGAATGCAGCCTAGTCCCTGCCTCCCCCCTGCTGCTTCTGCAGTCATAACAAAGATAAGAATGGAAGGGAGGCCTTTCTCTTAAGCAGCTCAACACCCTGTGACAAGGAGCTTTCTAAACATCATCTCATGTGGCCAACACTTCAAAACCCCCATTCCTCCCCCAAATCACTCCGGCCCTTGATCCAGTTTTAAACAAGTCTTTTGGTGCCAGGAGCTTGTTAGACATCTGGTTCCACTTGACTTTGCAGGGGGGTTGCTCAGGGTGGGAATGCAGCTACCTCAACTAAAACCAAACCCTTCAGCTTAGAAACACACATCAAATCCTATCCCATAGAACTGCCTTTCAAAACACAGAGAGACAGCCAGACAATGGAGATGGAGACAGATAACCACCAAGAGAGACCCCCTCCACAGAGCCCTGGCCCTGCCCCCAGGCTGGCAGTGGCAATCACCTGGTGCTGGCCTCAGCCGGAGCAGCCCGCCCACTGTACTATCAAGTGCCCAGAGCTCCAGAGAGCTTGGAGTTAGACAACCCTTCCCCTCTCTCGTGGTCCTCCTCTTCCCCCAGCCAACCATCTCCAAGTCTTGGTTCTTCCCTCTGACATCCATCCATTCTCCCCATACCCACTAGCCCGGCCTGGTACAAGCTACTGTCGTCTCCCTCTGGACCCCAGCAGAGCCCTCCTGACTGGCCACTCTGCGCCCACATTAGCCCCTTCCAGTGTGTTCCCAACACAGCAGCCAGAGGGAACTTTTCCAGACATAGATCTGATCAACACTGTCCAATGGTCTCGGGATAAAGACCAAAAGCGTTAGGGGACCCTACAGGAGACGCATGTCCAGTCTCTGTCTGCCACACCAGCTTCATCACACGTGCTCCCCCGCTTCAACTGTGGGTTCCAGCCCCTGGGCCTCTGCACACGCTCGGCTGGCTCTCTGCTTGGCACACTCCAGGATGCAGCTTGTGCCGCCCCTTCCAGTGGCTCAGTGTTACTCATCTTCGGGCTCAGCTCAGTCCCTGCAGGTCCTCCTCCATAGCCCAGCTCTATCTAGTGCCCTCCCTTCCCTGCTCCCCGCTCACCCACAACACAGATTTCTCTGTTCTGGGCTCTGATGGAGCCGGAGCCACAGCATCCCTGCCACCACATACACCTCCACACAGTTTTGGGGGACGGGGTGATTGTTTATCTAATGCTAGTCTTCCCAACTGGATGGAAGGCGCTGTAAGAGCAAGGGTGTTGTTGCCCTTTTCACCGCCTAACCTTGTGCCTGGCACACACAAGGCTTTCAACTTGTTGGACGAACACAATGAAGACGAATGATGAATTAATAAGAATTTTTAACTGGTGACCGTAAGGGTGAACTGTGGAAACCCGTTAACACCTGCTGGGTGTCACAGAGTATTCATTTTACCTAATACGTAGCCTCTGGTGATTTGACTGTCTGAGGACATTATAGGTTTTATGCATTGGGTGGGATCAGGATGCTGTGTTTTTGTTTGCTTTCTGTGATATCCCCAGAACTTTGGTGTGGGGAAAAAAAATACCATAGTAATTGGAAAAAAGAGAAGACAAGGGCGGACAAAAAAGAGAGATGAGAGCAGAGGAGAGAAGAAGGGAAAGAGAAAAGGATGGAGAAAGAAAGACAAATTATAATTATAAAGTATTTTTAAGCGGTGAAAATAAAAACATATTCTATTCCAAAACAGATGGGATACAAACAAAGCTTCAAAACTTGATGCATCACATTTAAAATGAAAAGAGCAGAGAAGTCACTTCAGGAAGCCAGAAAAATAACAAAATGCAACACTCAGGATAGCAGGAAGAAAGAACTACTGTTAGAAGGGAAAAGGAATATAATGAATGCAGAGGTAGAGATGTGTTTATGAAACAGTCTGCCACCATGAATGACTGCCCTGTGAGATGTTCTCAGTGATTTGGAAGTGCTCTCAGTTCCCAGATGCCTACCCCCTTCTTCCTCCATTCTCCTTCTCCCATCAGTTTTCCAGGGTCTTTTCCAGGGTGCCGTCAGCTTCTAGATGCCCACCCCCCTCTTCCTCTGTCCTCCTTCCCCCATCAGTTTTCCAGTCTTTTCCGGGTCTTCCATCGCTTCAGATCTCCTTAGAAAGGACCTACAAATACTCATTGCAGGGAATGAGTGACTGGTGGCATTCCACAATGTTACCCGACAAAAGGGACATTGAAATGGAAGACAGCCTGGAATGCTATCTTAAGACAAAAAAGACAGACTTCCAGGGCTAAAAGGTCAGACTCCTCTGGGCAGGCAGAAGAGGTCTTGAAAAGGACCAAGGACCTGGACCAGCAAGATCAGTGATCCCTGTGTGGTCAGTTGCTGGGCCTTTTCCCAGTGAATAGGGAGATGGAAATGGTTGGCTACATGAGTTCTGTAAAGGGAAAAGGGGAAAGAAGCTAACATTTACTAAGCTCCTGTTCTGTCAAGCACAGTGCTAGGAACTTTATTTATATATGTGCAATTTAATCCTTGACTTAACTCTTAGGAAGAAGGTGGGATTCTTATCATTTTGCAAATGAGAAAAATGAGCCTCTTCAAGCTCAGGCAACTTCCAGATCACACAGCTCAGGGTAGCAGAGCTGGAATTTGAACCTTTGGGGAAACTGTTTTCCTTCCTTCTTTCCTTCCTTCCTTCCTTCCTTCTTTCTTTCTTTCTTCTTTCCTTCTTTCCTTTCTTTTTCTTTCTTTCTTCCTTTCTTTCTTTCTGAGCCAGAGTCTTACTGTGTCACCCAGGTACTGTAGCCTCAAACTCCTAGGCTAAACCATCCTCCTGCTTCAGTCTCCCAAGTATAGCTGAGACTACAGGTTCGTGGTGCCAGAACTCCTGGCTGATTTTTTAAATTTTTTTTGTAGAGGCAAGGGCTCTCTCGCTTTGTTGCCCAGACCGGTCTTAAACTTCTGGCCTCATGGAATCTCCTGTCTTTGCCTCCCAAAGTGCTAGGATTACAGGTGTGAACCACCATGCCCAGTCCATTTTTCTTTCCTGGAATGCTCACTGAAGATCCAAAGGAACCCACTGAACCCAGGAACTGGGATGAGGTCAACCAGAATAGATTGAGAAAGAGAGAATCTGGGAAGGTAAATCAAAGCAGGAAAGAATGGCCAGGAGGCAGAATGGACCCAGGCATCCAGGGTTCTAAGTAGGTTTCATCTCCCAGAGGCAACCCCAAATGAACTCTGCCTCCTTCTCTATACCACATACCAAACAGAAAAATACATTTTACCGATTCTAATACAGAAATTTTTCCCCTCACAATGTAACCTGTCTAAAATCTGGATGCACCTTATGGGACACTCATCTCAGAGTGATGTCAACCAGGCAGCAGTGTGGGCACAGTCACCACTGCCAAATGTTCAAGTCGATGTCACTTCAGTTGTGCTGTGTGTGCCCTGGGGACCCTACATGTGGAGTTTCGTCTCTATTTATGATGTCCTCCCAAGATTACACTGTGAGTCAACATTGAAACGGAAACCTCACAGGCACACAGAAACTCATGAAAACACAGCTCAGGTAAAATTTGGCATCAGTGAAGCAAACACACATCCTTGGCTTATGGGTGCCGTTCCATGTTCTCTTGCAAAATAGAGGAACGTAGGGCCCCAGTGAAACAACTCAGAAGACTCGCCACCCCTGGGCTTCTTTTATGTGAGAAATTAATCACCAGCTGATCTCTTGTCACCAGCACCAAATGCTCTCGTTAGTTAAGCTGCAGCTTAACTTAACGAGTGGGGCTGCAAAGTGGTGAGCAGCCTGCCATGTTGAGTGTCCTGGAACACTGGCCTGCACCATAATTTATTATTATTGTTATTATTATTATTATTATTTTGAGTTGGAGTCCCACTCTGTCACCCAGGCTGGAGTGCAGTGGCACACTCACGGTCACCCCAGCGTCGACCTACTGGGTTCCAGTGATCCTTCCACCTCAGCCTTCCACGTAGCCGGAACTACAGGCGCACGCTACCCCACCTGGCTAATTTTTTCTTAATTTATTGTGGGGACGAGGTCTCACCAAGTTGCCCAGGCTGGTCTTGAACACACGAGCCCAGGCAATCCACTGGCCTTGGTCTCCCAAAGTAATGGGATTACAAGCTGAGCCAGTGAGCCCAGTCTCATAATTTATTATTATTATCATTGTTGCTGCTGCTGTTGTTGTTATTGAGTCTGTTGCCAATATTTGAAAACTAAGAGATTTGAAATAAAAATCTGCCTCTCTGGCTTTACTTAGAAAATCATACGTGTGAGTGTTGTACCCTCATCCGCATAGTGTTAGGGACTGGAGAAGGGGTGAGCTCCTGGGCCAGGCAGGTGCCCTTAGGGTGCTGAAGTCCAGAGCAGACTCCCCCTATTTCTTTATTCCATCTGCCCGATGCCTAGGGGCACTGGAGTTTATGACCCCAGCCCTACGTAATCTTCGACATCCCTTCTAACGCCAAAAACCTCGCAAGGAAGGTCCGGGAAAGAATTTTGAGCAAATGGCGAGATAGTTGGAGCAGAGTGTGTTTCCACTGTATCACAATAAGTTGTTTTTATTTGTGTCTTGCCTGATGGTTGCCCCACTCAGAAAACTAATTTTCTCTCTTTCCCCTGCAGCCAGCCCTCCAGTCTCAAATCCCAGATATGCTAAGAGACTCGGGGTTTCAGAATTTCTGATTTCTCTGCATTTATCCTGGTCCTTCCTATACTTGTTCCATGTCTGATAAAATAAAGATCCTGCCTCTCAGGCCATGCATGAAGATATCTGCATTTATTCACCTTAGCCATTTCTAAAATGCATGATTTCCATCCCTGTGGATGGGACGGCTGCCCCATCACCATCCCCAGCTCCAACATCTCCATTCCCTTTCACCCTATGCCAGGGCTTCTCAACCTATGACATTTTGGGTCAGATATCCTTGCTGGGCGGGGAAGGGGGAGGCAAGCTGCCCTGTGCATTCCAGGAAGTTTAGCAGCACCCTTGGTCTCTCCCCATGAGAAACTAATAGCACCTACTCCCCGATTTTGAAACCCCAAAATGTCTCCAGACATTGCCAAATTTCCCCCTGGGACCAAAACTGGCCTTGCTGGCCTATGCCAACTCTTCGTTAAGTATTGTGAATGATGAATGGAGTCTCCCAAGAGGAAGGTAACTTCGTATTAAGACAAAGTCCTTTTTGGTCCTAAGAATAGAGGGTAGGAAAAAAGATGCAGTAGACAGAATTCCAGGGTGCCTCCAAGATTCTCACCTTCTCATCAGTGTATACACCCCGCATAATTTCTCCCCTTGAATGTGAGGGAAACTTGTGAACACGATGGGTATCACTCCCATGACCACATTATATTCCATGACAGAAGAGATTTTGCAGATGTAAATAAATCCCCAATCAGTTGACTTTGAGTTCATCAAAAGAGAGATTACCCTGGGTGGGCCTGACCAAATCACCTTAGTCCTTTAAAAAAGGTCAGAGTAATTCCAAGCAGGGGAGAATCTCTTGCTGGTCTTAAAGGAATAAACTGCCTTATTATGCAGACAGCCATGTGCCAGGGGGTGGCAGACAGCCTCTAAAAGCTAAGAACTAGTGAACTAGTCGGCAACCAGCAAAAGAACAGAAATCTCAGTCCTATAGCTGCAAGAAACAAAATTCTGCCAACTACCAGTGAGCTCGAAAGAAATCCTCCAGCCTCAGATGGGACCACAGACTCAGCTGACACTTTGATTTCAGCCGGGTCCTAAGTAAAAAACCCAACTATACTTTACACAGACTGCTGACCTAAGTAAGCTGTGAGGTAATAAAATTATGTTGTCTGAAGTCACTGACATTGTGGTACATTTTTTCACAGCAATAAAATACTAATACAGGAGGGAAAGTTCCAGGGCCTGGGGCGCTCAGCTCATTCCTGTGAAAAAGAAAGAAGGAAATTAGAAAGCATGAGAAGGAGGAAGGGAAACAGGAAGGGAAAGGGAAATAAAGGAAGGGAAGGAAGTAGGGAGAAAGGGAGAGAGGGACGAGGACGGGAGGGAGGGAGAAAGAGAGGAGACATCCACTGGGGAGAGGAGAACCCATTCAGTACATGGTGCTGGGAAAACTGGCTGACCATGTGCAGAAGATTGAAACAGGACCCCTACCTATCCCCATACACAAAAATTAACTCTAAATGGATCAGAGACCTAAACGTAAAACCTCAAACTATAAGAACCTTAGAAAAGCAGGAGACACCCTTATGAAAATTGAAACTGGCAACTAATTCCTGATCAAAACCCAAAATGCCCAGTCTATAAGAGATAAGATAGACAAGTGGGCCCTCATCAAACTGACAAGCTTCTGCAAAACCAAAGAAACCATCAAGAGAGCAGGGAGACAGCCCACAGATTGGGGAAAAATATTCGCCAAATCCATGTCTAACACAGGTCTAACATCTAGGATCTACAAGGAACTCAAACGTGTGGAAAAGAAAAAAAAAATAGCCCCATTACAAAGTGGGCAAAAGATATGAACAGACACTTCTCAAAAGAAGACATACAAACAGCCAACAGATACTTGAAAAAATTTCAGCCTCACTAGTCATCAAGGAGATGCAAATTAAAACTACACTGAGATACCACCTAACTCCAGTAGAATGGCCAGCATATCTTTTGCCCACTTTGTAATGGGGCTATTTTTTTTTTCTTTTCCAC
>CAUYQG010201558.1:0-12874 GCA_963574415.1 Tarsius wallacei | reverse complement strand
GAGCCGGGCTCGGTGGCTCAGCCTGTCATCCCGCGCCTTGGGAGGCCGAGGTGAGTGGAGGGGAAGGCAAGGACAGGCCATCTTTAAAGGACCACTGTGGTATGGAGAAATGGAGGGATAAGCATATGAATAAACGGGTAGATCAGTGGAAAGGAGGGAAGAAAGGACGGATGGAAGGGAGGAAGGCAGACAGGCTGGGTGGGTAGATGAGGAGGTGGGTGGGTGGGTGGGTGGATGGACGGATGGCGTCCCATGGATCCCCTTAGGCTGTCTGCTGACCAGAGGTGAGAATACAGGTAGCATATAAAGTGATAAAATATATCCAGTGTATGTCACAATTCAGTTCCCAAATCCATTACAAATCAGCTCCCTCAGTGGGCCCCAGACTACCACATTTCCTAGTGAAAAACATCTCTGTAGAGGCATTTGAATCCAAAAATTCAACAAGCAAAACCGGTCTTCATCACAAGGAAACCATATGGAGAAGGCCGCTGGATGTGAACTGAGAGAGCCAAGAAGAAACGCCTTGCCTTCAGGTGGTCAACTCCTAACTCCCACAGAACAGACTGTCATACGCCGCCCCCACCACCACCTGGAATCCCCCAGGCAGAGGTTAAGACGCTCTCCAGTCCTTGGACAAGAAGATCTGGTTTTCCCAGCAGGAAAAAAAAAGGCCAGAACAAAGCCTAGGCTCCCCCCAGGGTGGCCCTGATCACAGAAGCCCAGCTCTGCCGTGCCACGCCCCCCGAGAGCCCGGTCCCCCGCCAGACCCACCTCCGGGTCCTTCTCGAGCTCCAGCCCGGCCTCCATCAGGTTGTGCTCGAACTCCTCCCGCTGCCCCTTCCTCTCCTCCTCCAAGGCGTCGAGTGGCCCCAGCTCAATGGCCCCCGGGCCCCCGGCGTTGGGCTCCTTGCCCGTCTCTCCGTTGGAGACGACAGCCAGCGAGTGGCCCGGGGAGCCATGGCCCAGGTGCGCCCCGCGTTTCCGGTAGTGGTAGGCAAGCACGTAGTCCACCTTCCTCTGGTTGTCGCGGAAGTGCATGCGGCTCAGACGGGCCTCTGAGGACACGTGCTCGTGGGCATCCAGGTAGTTGTTGATGACCTGGCGGGAGAGGACAGGACGGGAATGGCGGGGCTCTGGAGTCAGGGGCGAGAGACCGAGGAGGCTGGCCTGCGCTCTGGGACCAGGGAGGTGGCCTAGGAAGCAAGCCCCTCCGGCCCAGGGAAAGGGCAGGGCGGCCTGAGTGTCTGTCTCGCCAGCCAACCCAGCCCTCCAGCCGCTTGCCTACAGTCTCGGCATCAGGGCCTTCCCACACGCTCCGGCATCCATGACACGCGTACTCTCCCACGCACAACCGCTGCCTGGCTCCACCAAGAAACACGGGCACACGCCTGCAGGTGCATGTGCACAAGCACGCGCACACGCACACACAGTCCCCCCTCGCCCCCCGCTCCGGCACTCCTGTACACATGCGAAGGCGTCTGTGCACACATGCATCTGCCCGAGGGCGCCCACCACCCGCCACGTGCTCCCCCCACACAGGGCTTCACCTCTCCTGCAGACGCCACAGAGTCACACCCAGAGACACTCACCGGCAGGCGATCCATCGGAACAAAGGCCGACGGCTAGGTGCCGGGCCCGCACCCCCACCTTCCACCTCCAGGAGTTCACTGGACGCTATTCACAGCCACACACGTCACCCTCATCCTCCTCCTCTCCAGCCCCTGGTGGCGCCCAAGACGGCGGCAGAGGGGTCCGACTCCCGCTCTCTTCCACCCCAGAGGTAGGGAGGTGAGCAGAGGAGGAGAGAGAACCAGGCAGAGCGGGGAGGGGCCTACCTCCCTCCCTCTGGGTGTTCCCTGTTTACGGCTGCTTGGAACCCAGCTGCCTTCGCAGCCACCTGAGAGGTCACCTGGGCAACCAGAAGAAGTGCCAGGCACAGGGGAGAGGCTCGGAGCCACCACAGCTGTGGAGATGGTTTCTCGGGCCTGTGGGAAGGGAGCCGGGGGGCAGACGCACCCACAGATGGCATCACCTGCCTCTCGCACCTTCTCCGGTCCCCACGCCCCTCTGGCCGGAAGCACCAGTGTGCTGGGAAATGGCGTCTGACTTGGAAAGGGGGACGGGAAAGGCCCTATCAAACCCAGGACCTCTCGCACATACACACAGGCTGGAGGGTCTCCCTATTGAGAGGCTCCCGCCCATGGGACTTCCAGTAGGGCCAGCCTGACCGCCCCCCCCCCCAATACTCACAGTGCTGCTGAGGGCATGCTCTCCGGCGGAGGGCTGGCCAGACTCTCGGCCGCAACTGCCCCTTGGACCCGGGGCCCGGGGGCCTGGCACCTTGAGATACTGCTGTCCTCCTTTGGGGCCCTGGCCCCTTCTGGCCACTGCCCGAGCACTCAGCCGGCGTGGAGAGCCAGGGAGCAGGGGGATGTCTGTAAGAGGGAAAACAACTTCAGATAAGGAAAAACCGGAGGCCCAGGGAAACTGAGGCACTGGAGAGGAAAACCTAAGCGACCACCAGAAAATGGCCCATATCCCCTCACAGCTGCCTCCCTGGTCAGTCCTTACAGCCTCGGTGGGCCGAGTTCATATTAGCCACAGGGGAGAGGAGCATGCAGAAGGAGGTGGGACCCCCCCATGACACGCACAGGGTGGGGGAGGGGCCTGGAGCCACCGACAGGCGCTCCTTCAGGTCCTGGCTGTCATAATCTCTCATAATTCCCAGACGTGAGGAGACGGAGGCAGCAAGCAAGCCGGGTGGGTGGGGCCCTGCAGAGACTCCTGAATTAATGGCAAAGGCTTAGGCTCTGTGGTCTCTCCCACAGCGGCAAGACCCGGGGAGAGAGCAAGAACAGACCAGCGGGGCCCGATGAACAGGGGGCTGTCCTCTGGTCCTCGAGGGGGACCTCACGCCCCCACTGTCTCCACCGAGGCCCCAGAGCTCCACAGCCCTTCTCGGCAGGAGGGCAGGGCTGATTCAGAAACTTCTGGCCTCATTCCCAGAGGGAATGATCCCAGCAGGTTATGGAAACGTCCAATGTCAGAACTGGAGGGAACAGCAGACTGGACGCGCCAACTCCGCCTTGCACAGGGGAGGCCACCGAGCCCCAGACAGGGGTCATGCATGATCGGGCTCTCGGGACTGGTGGGACTCGGCGGGTCGCATGTTTCCCCTGAGAAATGCTCTTCCCAGCAAAACAGCAGAGCCGGTGCCTCAAACCTCAGCCAGGCCACTTGCCTGCTCTGTGACCCCTCTGAGCCTGCTTCTTCGACTGTGAAATGAAGACAGTCTCAAACCCGAGGGATGGCCATGAGAATGAGAACCAGCGATAAGGCACGCAGGGCGCCCACAGCCGTGACTAGCCCACGGGGGAGCAGTCACAGGCAGTGGCTAGAATTCTGATTCTTTCCATCTTTACTCCACGGGAGCAGAAATGACACGTTATACCTCCAGCTCAGCCCTAAGCCACCCGCTAAATGAATGAACGAAAGAATAAAAGGCAACTCTTCTGGGTTTCTCAAAGCAGAGCTTCTCGCCGGTTACCAAGATGTGCTGCAGTCCCTTAGGGGGCTCAGTACCCAGAGAAACAGTTTCAGGGGCCTAGAACATTCTGGGGCCTAGAACTTGACAACAGCTCTATCTTAAGATAGAACTGACATGCAGAAAACACCATCGTGACCAGCAGAGTAGAGCTTTCATAATGTATTTCTTTTCGTCTTTTTTTTTTTTTTTGAGTCAGTTCTCACTCTGTCACCCAGGCTAGAGAGCAGTGACGTGATCACGGCTCATGGCAGCCTCGACCTCTTGGGCTCAGCCTCCCGAGTAGCTGGGACTGCATGTGTGTGCCACCACACCTGGCTAATTTTTTTGATTCTTTTGGAGAGACGGGGGTCTCACTATGTTGCCCAGGCTGGTCTCGAACTCCCGGGCTCAAGCAGTCCTCTCACCTCAGCGTCCCAAAGTGCTGGGATTTTCGGCGTGAACAATTGCACCCAGCATTCATAACTTATTTCTGTATTGTCTCTAGCCTACGTCGTGGGAGACCAGAAAGGCTAAGATGCCAAAGTCGGCTTCTGGAGAAACTGAGTCAGAGCTGGGTCCTGGCGGGTGGGTAGCTTCTAAAAAGCTGGGAGGTAAGAGAGTCCCCAGGGACTCTGGGGGTTCCTCCCTTGGTGCCCAAACCTTCTGCCTGCCTGCTCCCAACTAGCCCAGGGCAGAACTCAGAACAGAAGGACTGACCCCAGAAAAGGCCTCTGAATCTCTAGATACATGTCTAAAAAGTCCAGGATGGCCTGGATACGTCACAGCAGCAGGTGACAGAGATAAGGCTCACTCAAGGGCCACCCTTCCTGGCTGCTCTATTCGGATTCGTAGGTACAGCTCTGGAGAGCGCGGGTGCAGTCCAATCACTGTCCAGGAAGCACCATCCTCTGACGGTGCCACCTGGGGCTTGAGGCTGGTCTCCAGGGCCCCCGGCCATCCCGGCTGCTCCCTCTCCTCGCTCTCTGACCCACAGATCTGGCTCCCTGGGGGCTTTGCTCTCCTCTCCCCATGTCCCTCCCCACAGTGATCAGAGCACGGTACACGGTTCGGCCAACCCAGCTCTAGAGGCACGCCAGGCAATGATGACACCAATGTGGAGAGACACAAGAGAGCCAGCTTCGGACACGGGATGAAGACTGAGGGGACGTGCGTGGTGCCTGCCGCCAGGAAGGGCGGGGCGCACGCCTGGAGAACTCCCTAAGAAGCTTAGCAGAGGTGAATCGAGGTCAATGAGAAGGAAAGGCCACCGTACACAGCCCGTGGGATATGTCGCCCATTTGGAAACAGTCCTTCATTCGCTGTCCCCTTGGCTCTCAGCACACGCTGCCTGGAGCGAGAGGTCCCCGGGTGTTCATGACCACGACGTCATGAGGGTGGGGGGTATGGCTCACCCATCTCTGGAACATAAGGTGGATTTGCCCAGGACGCAGGCCTGGGGCCTTTCTCCACACTCCAACCCTTTTCCTGGGCATTCTCGTCCACCCTGAGACTTTCATTGTCACTCACCACAGGGGAGGTCCCAGTGCATTCTGCATTTAAGCACGAATGGCCAGAGGAGAATTTTGTAAGGCCCCAGGCAGCCTTGTGGCAACCACGAGGGCAAGCAGGCAGACCTGTCTGGAGGGCATCTCAGTCCCCCAGGGGAAGGAGGCTGAGAGCTGGCACCTGGGTGGGACTCGTGGAGTGGGGGACGAGCAGACGCTCCTTACTCCCCTGGAAGCGCAGGCCCACGCATCCCCCTGCCTGGATGTGTCAGAGCCCCAAAGTCAAGCCCCATGGTCAAGCTCAGTACTCTCTACACCAGAATTCCTTTTCAGTGTCCCTGCCCCTAGGAATGCACCATCTCACACTCAGTCTACAAGCCAGGAACCTAGAAGCGGTTTGGGTTTTGGGGGGGGTGTTCTTTTTTTTTTTTTTTGAGTCAGAGTCTCACTCTGCTGCCCAGGCTGGAATGCAGTGGCATGATCACAGCAATCACAGTTCATGGCAGCCTTGACCTCCTGGGCTCAGGCCTCAGCATCCCAAGTAGCTGGAACTGCAAGCACATGCCACCACACTTGGCTAACTTTTTTATTTTTTGCAGAAATGAGGCTTCGCTAAGTTGCCCAGGCTGGTCTTGAACTCCTGGGCTCCAGCAATCCACCTGCCTTGGCCTCCCAACGTGTTGCGATTACAGGTGTGAGCCGCTCCACCCAGCCAGGAACCTAGGAACAGTCTTGATGGCCTTTTCCCCTCATATTCTGCATCCAATCAGGCACCAATCCTTCAAATTTTACCCCTGAAGCATCCGTCCAACCCAGCTGTTCATCACCCCCTCCATGAGTTCTTCTAGCCAAGACACGCTCAAGTGCAGAATGCTCTGGGGCTTCCCTTGCCCTTGGGCTGAGAGCCAGCACACTACTCTCTCCCCACCTCTCCCTCCTCTGCCTTGTGTCTGCGGGCACCCTGGGCTCCAGCCACCCCACCCAGCTCAGAATCTGGCATGGGTTCTTCCTTCTGCCTGGAGCATGCCTCCCCTCACATTCCTCATCCAGTTGTGGGCCACCTGCTATTTTGGTCCTTAGGGACTCAGAAAATCAAAAGGTTCGAAAAGCTGCCGATCACAGCACGAGACAGGAATCTTCAGATGCCACGAACAAGGCTAACTTCCTTCCAACCCAGGCGTCAGTCAAGTTCCACAAGCTGGTGGTGCAGGGTCAGGAGGAGGCACAGGGCCATGAGGACACACACGACGTCGTCAAAAGAAGGCCTGGCGTCACCAAATGAAGATGGCCCACTGCTCATCCAGTCAAAGGGGCTCCTTCTGTGCCCCAAGCCTTTTCCCAGCTCCCCAAGTGACCACCCCATATGTCACTTGCCCAGGACCCTCCTGGCCCCCGAGAGACCTCGGGAAAGATCAAAAGAGACTCTTCGCCTGGGCAAGATGTGGCCCGATGAAATGCCCGGAGACCCCCAGTGGAGCATGGGTGGGGCAGCCCCACTGTGGTGACAGCGACTCCCCACAGCCACATCTGCCGCCAACTCATTCTCCTCCACCAGCTTCAAAGGGATCTTTCTCAACTGTGCGTCACGTCCATCCACTGCCCCGCTCAAAGGCCTCCCCACTCTAGAGTACAAAATCTTCACCATGAACGCAAAGGGTACGTGTGTCCTCCAGCCCTGTTCCTGCCTGCCCTCTTTCCCTCTCCCCATCTCTTAAAGTGTCTCTGAATAGACTTCTTTGCTCCGTGTATGGACACCTGGCTTCATCATGGCGCCATGAGGGGCCCTGGTTCGGGAGAGCCTGCGCTTTTGTTGGGTGGTGAGAATGAAGGGAAGGAGGCCAGTGGTCTGGGCTCAGCCTGGTCTTTGGCGTGGACGGTCTCAGAGTGGCCCAAGGCCGCCATTGACGGTCTAGGTCAAGCCAAGAATTTGAAACTCAGTAAATTCCAAAGTGTGAGTTGGGACTCCATGGGGCTAGCGGAGGTCGGTACTGAAGTCACTGGGGTAGCTTTGGGGTTCGCGCAACCCTGTTGTTTTTCCTACCCACGCTATAACCACGCAGACTTGCCATCAGCATTCTGTGTCCCTAGGCAAGTCCCTACACTGAGCTGGGGACCCCTGACGCCCAGTCATGACATTGCTGCAATTTGGAGAAGAGAATATATTTTCTCTGAGTTTAATTATTACGTCCATGATTGGGGAAGGGCTGTCATTATCATGTCTTTTTCTCAGAGGGTGAGAAAAATAATACAGTAAGAGAAGACATTAAAATTCCTTGGAAGCCCACGAGCTTTGGAAAATGCAGGGGATGCTTATCAAACACGACTCAGGACTCTGTATCTCATCTCTGCCTCATCCCAGCTGCTCTGCTCCAAGCCCCCAAAATTCCCTTTCTCTCCCACCCCCCTGCCTGCTTCCCATCCACTTCCTCCTGGAAGCCTCCCGGACTAGGTAGGAGAAGCACCAGCCATCCATCTCCACCACCGGCTCAAGTGCGTTGATTTTTCCTCACTCATGCAGGATGGTCACACACTGTAGGCCCAGTCTTGGTTATTTCAGATCAGAGGACCCGGGCGAGACCTCTGTTCCTTCCAGTTGGAGCCACCCTCCACCACGTCACAGGGTGCAGATATCTCAGCCTGCTCGACCGGGCCAGTGAAGCAAGAGCATGATCACAGATGTTGCAAGAAAAGACCAGAGACAGGAGGAGGAAGAGGCCCAAATCTCCAGGAAAAATTGGTAGAGCTTGTTTCCAGAGTCTCCCTCACCGGCCTGTCCATGGTCTTGTCCCTGAGCCTGCCTGAGGCCTCCCCTCTGCCTCAATTCCCATGATCCCATTCCTCTCCCTTCCACCTACGGCCAGGGTCTTCCTACACCCATTTCCTCACGTAACTGCTGGCTCTCTTGGCTCATCAGCCGCTCAGCGACCAGCCCATGCTGACATCCCAAGACAACCTTGGTGAAAAGCTTTTGAAACTTCCAACTCCCTGCAGATGGCACAAGCCTGCGTGCTCACGGGCAGAGGTCTTAGCTTAAAGACGTCACTCCGACGGTGGGCACCGGGGTGCCGTGACAGTTGAGGGGAGGGGTGCTGAGAGGCAACAGTTCTGCCTGGGCCCTCCAGCTGGGCCACGCCCCTCAGACAGTCTGGCGGGAATCCTCGAGGTCACCACACAGGATGGAGCTAGAAAGGCCTTTTGAGCTGGGGTGAGAAGGACGGGCACAGACTGTGGAGAACTGGCGGGAGGAAAAGAAGCTCAGGCGTAGCTGATGGAGGGAAAACCCAAAGCCAAGGAGACACAGTCAAGGCAAGAAAGAGCCAGACTGTGCAGAGAAAAGGCAAGAAGTGGGTTCACTGGGCACAGAGGGCTAGAAGGCTTCCAAAACCTAGAAGAGAGACCAGAAGGAGGAGGAGGCTTCCTGAGGAAGCTGGATTCCAGGCAGCAGGGCTTTTCTCCAAAGTTTCCCTCTTGGCACCATTACTCTCTCATTACTAACCACTCGTGGGTGAAGCAGGAAGGGCCCTGAGAGGAAAGACAGCCTCAGTCACCCGCCTCTCAAGACCACTGCTGCTAGCAAAATGGAACAGGTCCAGGACTGCCTTGCAGGGAGACAGAGCATCCACATTCTCCCAGGCGGATGAGACTCCTGGCGGCAAGGGTCCTACGGACAGCCAGGCCTGTCTGGAGCTTCACTGAGACCTGGGCACTTTCAGATGTGAAGGCCCTCCCCATGGACCCCCTCTCAAGTGTCCTGGGATGGATGGATTTCATTTCACTTAGGATCAGCATTTACACTGAGGTCTCATCTTGCTCTCCTGCAAGAGATGGACCCAGGACGACGGCAAAATTTGAGGCTCCAGGCTTAAAATCTGGGCCCAGTAGCCCTGCTGACCACCCCACCCCTTGCCGCAAAGGCCCTGCCGGACAGCACCTTTCTCAGCCTCCAGATGCAGCCCAAGTAACACGAGACCACCTTCCTGTTCCCTCCAGCAGAGCCACTTGCAAATCTGCCCCCTCAACTCCGCTTGCCTTAAAGTCTTGACTCTCTCCCCTGATGCACAAACACCCTTTCCTGGTGACAACACCACCAGTTTGCATCCTTGCTTTGTACCTGGACTGGAGCTAACTAGCCTCCAGGCCGCCCCTCCAGCCTCAGCTTACCTGGCAAGTGCATTACCATTGTGAAACAACCCAACCTAGATACTCCGCTTCAAGGGCTTCTCCTTAGGATGAAGACCGAGTTGTCTAACACGGCGTACAGAGTCTTTCACGGCCTGGTCCCCACCCACCGGTCCGGACTGCTCCACCTCCCAACTCTCATCCACCACTGGCTTTTCCCCTCCCCCCTTGCACTCGCCATCATGCCAGGCTCAAGCACAAGAACTCATCGCAACCGGGGACCTGGGGGAGGTTGGTATGTTCTCTCTCACGTCTCTGTTCCTTCATTCCAGAACCACTCACTCGCCAGGCATTGTACAAAACACCACTGGGAATATAAAGCTAAACTGAGCATGGTCCCTCCACCAAACTCTTGGTGTCCACAAGGAAGCAAGACTTATAAGGTGGACTAGGAAGGGAGCAAGGTAGACTAGTGAGGACGGAAGGCAGACTAGTGAGGAGGGAGAGTAGTCTAGAAAGAGAGGAAGGTACACTGCTGAAGAAGAAAAGGAGGAGGAGGAGGAGGAGGAGGAGGAGGAGATGGCAGACTGGTAAGAAAGAAAAGAAAGCCGGGCTCGGTGGCTCAGCCTGTCATCCTGCGCCTTGGGAGGCTGAGGTGAGTGGATTGCCTGAGGCCGCGGGTTCAAGACCCGCCCAAGCAACTTGGCGAGACCTCATCTCTACAATAAATCAAAAATTAGCTGGGTGTGGTAGTGCACGCCTGTAATTCCAGCTACTCGGAAGGCTGAGGCAGAAGGATTGCCAGAGCCCAGCAGGTCGAGGCCGCGGTGGCTGGGAGCGGCCACTGCACTCCAGTCTGGGCGACGGAGTGAGACTCCAACTCAAAAAAAAAAAAAAGAAAGAAAAGAAAAGAAGACTGATACGGAAGGAAGGTAGGAACAGTAGAGAAAGAAGGAAGACTGAAAGGAGCGAATTTCCCGAGTGGGAAGAGAGCTGAACTTGCAGCACGGAAAGGACTTGCAGAAGCAGACGCCCTCCGCTCTGCCGGGAGCTGTTGGGAAAGGCTCCCAGAGGGCGCGACTCGTGTGGTGTACCTAGAAGTTAACTGGGCATCTACCAACGGGCAAGGGAGGAAGGGAGACTCCAGAGAGGAAGGCAACTATGTGTATTATGCTTTGAAATGAGCCTCGGGCTTGGCTCTGTCAACATCAACCTCCTCCGAGTAAGAGCCGCCATCCTCTCCACCCTGCTTTGCTACCCGCAGAGTCCTCATAGGGGGACATCCACACTGTGAGATTTCAGGGGCACGGAAAGAACCCCTCTGATTTATAGGGCACACACTTCTTAATTTAGCCTATGAGGTCCTTTGCCATCTTTCCTCATTCTTGGCAATCTTCCCAATATCATCTCCTTCTAGTCACTCTCCATTTGTACACACACACACACACACACTCCAAAGAGAATGAACTACCTGCGGCTTCCAGAAGGTGATTTGCTTTCTCTAATCCTTGGTCTTTGGAACTGTTCTCTCTTCTGCCTCTAAACATCTCTCTCCAATTATACAACCACCCCAAATCCTGCTCTGTTAATACGCAGGGTTCATGATTGGTGAAATTAAGGGATTTCATAATACTATCAGAAAGGGATTGGCAGTAGCGGGATACTGCTGGGAGGGAGAAGGGGCAGACATAGCATCAAGAAGGTACCTGATCTCAAACCAGGCAAAGTGGGGACCAAAGGGAGGCCCAAACTTTACCTGTATGATGTCCACTTCCGTACCTTATTCCTCAATCATACCCCGCATCTTTAAAATAAAATATTTTTTAAAAAGAAAAAAAAAATTAAAGGATTTCAAGCGGGTGAGTAACATAACTAGACTTACATTAGAAAGGGCACCCTGGCTAAATCAAAGATAAATGGAATGTCAAGGGAAGCATGGATGAGTGAGTGGATGGATGGATGGATGGATACACTAATAGGCAGATGGACAGATGAATGGAGAGATGGATTGGTGAATGGGCAGGTAGGTGGGTGGATGAGTGGATACATGAACGGATGAATAGATGGAAGGAGGGAGGGAGAGAAGGAGGGAAGGAGGATGGCAAGGGTGAATGGGTGGACAGGTGGGCCGACAGATGAATGGATGGATGATTTCCTAGCAGGACGCCATCTACTGCTACAGGTGTTCCTTCATAAAATTCATAAAACTTTATTTCACTGGTCACACTGCTATTCAAAAGCCTACACTGTCTTGAGGCTTACAAACAACTTGGCATTTGAAGACCTTCATATCTGCAGCCTAATCCTTCATCAGATAGGAGTCTTCCTCTTTAATCAAACCTACCCCCAAACTGATGCTCACTTCGTGCCTTTGCTCCTGCTTGGAATGTCCTCTCCACTTTTCAAAGTCACATCCAGTTAAAGTCCTATTTCCATACCAAGCCTTTCCTAGCCACCAAGGGAAGTCCTCTAGATGTTCGGAAATGTTGTCTTTTATTCCTAACACAGGACTCTGGATGCAATAGGGGCTCTATACACTTTTGGAGGTGATGATGTAGGGAATTAGGGAATCCTGCTTCTGAGTGAATTTTAAAACAGGATGGATTTCTTTTCACTAAACTGAACATAGACCTGCCCTAATACAAACAACTACAACAGCACTCGTGTGCCAAGTGCTGTTCTAAACACTTTATATGTATCGATTCATTTAATCTTTCCAGTAACCCTATGAGGTCGGTACTACTGTTGCCATTGTTGTACTAATGAGGAAACTGAGGCATAGAGAGAGGTCAGGTAAGTTGTCCAAGATCACCAGCACACTCACAGTCCACTAAGCTATACCGTATAAAACCAAGGGGGATGGCCAAGACACCTTGGTAAGTCCCTTCCTGACTGGGCATCCTTAACAACGCTTACCCTTTAAGAAGCCAATGCTCAGACCCAAAGTTTCTAAAAGTTAAGACCAACAATGAGAAAAGAATATGAAATTCATCTCAGGAAGTACTTCACTCAATGACAAAATCCACAAATTGGGACTTGGACAAGTTGCCCAAATGAAACCTACCCATTGACAGCCCATCCCATACTGTGGTTTGGAGTGTGGCTGATGAGATTCAGGTATAAATGCCCCTCCTTGTATGTCATGGGGAAGGAGCTCATCTGCACATAATTCGTCAAAACTGGTCTGTTAGCTCCTTAATTACAACCTGTTTTGAAACAGATTTGCTCATGATGATGCAATGGTGAGCAAAATACAAGCCTTCCCCAACCCCTACACACACGCACAAGCACACACACACACACACCCCACTTTAATAAAGTTGGCTGCCTCCTCTCCTGGATATAATCGATGGGTCCCCTCAACATCCCTCCATCACCCACAAACATCTTCCTTATCTTCCTTCTAGCTGTAAACAAGATTGGTGATCTCTTTCTTATCCCCATCTCTTCAAAGAAGGTGAAATAGGTTTCTCCTACCCAATGTGGACCTTGGGTCTAAGATTAAAGTCTAAAATCACTCTTCCAATCATTGCTCCCACCTCCAGCCCACTGAGGCCTCTAGATCTGGGTAAGATGCTAGGGGTTATGGAAGATTCCTAGTGAGGTATTTGGATGATCCTGTGAATTTTATAAAATATCCCGTGTATATTTATAATTTAGAGGAAATTGCTTTGAAAAGTTCTCTGTTAATAGCTTTGCTAACCAACATGAGTACATTCAT
>CAUYQG010201556.1:0-10550 GCA_963574415.1 Tarsius wallacei | reverse complement strand
AGAAAGAAAGAAAGAAAGAAAGAAAAAGAAGTCTATAGCTAACACATTAAGGAATTGAATAAGTAAATACTTGTACTTGGTTTGCTTAAAACCCAAATGTGTCAGCTTACTATTGCTGCTCTAACAAATTACCATACAATTAGTAGTTTAAAACAATATACATTTATTATCCTGGATTTCTGGAGGTCAGACTTCCCTTTCCTGACTTTTCCAGCTTCTGGAGACTGCCTGCATTCTGTATCTCCTGTCTTCTTTCCTCTTCAAAGTCCACAATCTTTGGTCTAGACTTTCTCACGTGGTGTGGCTCTGCTCACACATTCACGTGTTGCAGGACTCACTCAGTTTACATCATCATATTTTCTCTGGTTTTCCAGCCTTGCCACTTTTATCTTTTTCATTTAATTTAATTTAATTATAAAGATGTGGGGTACAATTCAGGGTTAGGTATGCAAACGTTGATTATGCAGGTACCCTTGTGGATGACGTGTGCACCTCCCTCCCCTGACAGATTCCCTCAACTGCCAATCCCACCCTCTCCCTCCCAGCAGTTTCCCACTACGGCCAACCCCTTTCTTATAATATTATGATAATTATTCAAGGTCCATTCATGAGTGAGAACATATGGTACTCTGTTCTTTGTTTCTGTGATAGATCACAGTAAGATAGACTCTAAATCCATCCAAGTTGCTGTGAAGTCCATGCTTGTCCTTCTTGATGGCTGCATAATATCCCAATGTGTATATGTACCACATTTTTTGTATCCAGTCCAGCTTTGAGAGTTCCATGTTTTTGCTATTGCGAATAGAGCTGCAACAAACATGCGTGTGCAGGTATCTTTTTTGTAGAATGACTTGAGTTCCTCCGGGTATATTCCCAATAGGGGAATTGCTGGCTCATATGGAAGGTCAATGTCTAGTTCTTTCAAAAATCGCCACACTCTCTTCCAAAGAGGTTGCACTAGTTTGCATTTCCACCAGCAGTGTAGAAGTGTTCCCTTCTCTCCTCATTCTTGACAGCATCTGTTGTTGTTGTTTTTAAGACTGATGGCCATTCTTACTGGGGTGAGGTGGTTTTGATTTGCATTTCTCTGGTGATGAGTGAGGCTGAGCCCTTTTTCATGTGTCTGTTGGCTGCCCACATATCTTCTTTTGAGCAGTGTCTATTCATGCCTCTGTCACTTTTAAAGAAATTTGTGGGCTGGGTGTGAGGGCTCACTCCTATAATCCCAGCACTCTGGGAGGCTGAGGCAAGAAAATTGCCTGAGCCCGTGGATTCGAGACCTGCCTGGGCAACTTGGCGAAACCTCATCTCTACAATAAATCAAAAATTAGCCAGGCGTGGTAGTGCGCACCTATAGTTCCAGCTACTTGGAAGGCTGAGGTGGAGGGATCTCCCGAGGCCAGCAGGTCATAACTGCCGTGGCAGCCATGAGTGTGCCACTTCCTCCAGCCTGGGCGATAGAGTGAGACTCCAACTCAAAGGAAACAAACAAACTTGTGACTGAATTGGGCCCATGTGGATAATCCAGGATATTTTCTCCACCTCAAAATTCTTAACATATCTATCTTTAAATTCCCTTTGGCGGTGAAAGGTAACGTTTACAGTTTCCAGGAACTGTTGGGTATCTCCAAGGGGAAAGGGAGGGTACTTATTATGTTTTCCACAACAATAAAGGGGAAAAACGCAAAACTATGTACCAATAAAAATGAAATGATAAGGCACAGTTTTAAAGTGAAATACACTAAAAATAACCGTAAGTATAAATGGAGTTAATACTCAAACAAAAAAAAGCAAAAGATTTTCAAAGTAGTCATTTAGATATTGCACGCTACTTTTAAAAACACTCATGAAACAAATACATAACTTCGAAATTTAAAACAATTAGACAAAATCATCCTAAACAAGACACCTGAGTCTTAGTAATGAAATGATGTCGTTTTTATAACATCCATGATGTCAAACCTCCAGCAATTTGTAATAATTCTACAAATTAATTTGAAATAAATTAAAGTGACTTTTTTTCTGTTTATAATGGAATACCTTCCATTAGAATAGGTCTCTTGCTGAAAGAAACTATGAAAACCAGAAAACATATATTTTTTAAAGTAGATAGAAATAACTCGAGAGCAACCAAGGCAGGAATTGAAGGTTTGTGTTAGTTGACCTAGAAACACACGGATGTTAGCCTCAACTGCACCTGCACTTTAGAAAGGGGAGTGTCATTTTTAAAATTTTTAACAGGCAGAATAAAGTTAAAATGAAAAAAAAACATTTCTACTGGCATGAGTATTTAGAGATTGAAGTTGAAAGCTACTACCACAGCTAGAACTTTAGGGAGAAACCTTGGAAGAAAAAGTTCAGTAAGAGAGCTTAAAAGCCATATGCACTTCTCTTCTCTACACATTAACTTACTCCAAAATGAAAAGTGTACAGAACAAGATTTCTTATAAAACTCTAGCTAGAAACAGTGCCTGGAAGACTAAATAATAGTCAAGGAGAAAGATGCTTGAAAGAAAGACTTTGCAGTACAAATTTTGCTGAGGTGGTGATGGTTTAGGTAAAACTCTTGGGCTTTTTATTGAGGTTTCAAAAAGACCACACTATGAGAATGGGAAATAATGACCTAGGAATACAAGCAAACAAATAAAAACTATCCCCTAAGAAGCTGAAATCCAACACTTAAGGCAATCAAGTATACATCTGGCAGTCTAGGAGCTATCCCTTTTTGAAAGAAGATAATGCTATCCAAAGCATTTATAACTTTTTCTTATTTATTATATATTATTAAATTTTAAAAATGACAAGGCTGTCATAAATATAGTACCACACTTACCAATGTCTAACCTGCACTAAACAGTCTGCCTCAACTTAAAGTTTAAATGAAGGCAGGTTTAAATTAAAATAGGATAAGAGTTTATGTTTCTTTCCTATTGGTACACGACCTTCACTTGACTGACAAGACACACCAGATCTGACCACCTTGTGGGCTGGAATATGAATCTACCTGTGCAGTAAATCACAGAAACAATAGAGACTTACCCAAAACACAGACATAATATTCTTAGAAAAACCCGCATCAGTTAGGCAATAACTTTAATTATTTACATCCTTGTGACCTTAGAATGTTGAAAGATGGTAAGCAAAACTCATGACCAGATGCCTGCAGCCCACCCGTTTTAGATCATGGAAGGTGTAGAGACGGTCATCAAAACTCATGGCCGGATACTGGCAGCTCGCCACTATTACCTAGCTCACAATTTGCTTTAATATAAGCTTTAATATAAAACTTCTTGTCAAAGGCAGGCCTGTGTCTTTTCTCTTAAGACACTCATGCCCTTTAGGCATGTGTCTTTCTTTCTAATAAATTCTTTGTGAAACTATACTTGGGACTCATTCTGAAATTCTTTTCTGTGACTGAGTCAAAGGAATTCACCGAGCAACACACTGCATCCCACCCAGCATCCCCTTGGCTTCTCATTTGTGCACAGCCCCCTGTATATTCTAAATCATCTCCAGAATACTTATAATACTTAATACAATGCTAATGCATGTCAATAATTGTATACTATATTGTTCTGAAAATCTGTATTATTTTATTGTTGGATCGCTATTTGTTTATAGCTAGTATTTTTTTGGTTGGCAATTGGTTGAACCTGTGGATATGGAACTTGCAGATATGGATGGCCAATATAAATCTTTATTTTATAAAAATTGTTTTTTCTTTCCCATTGGGAAAAAAATACAAGGCAAATGTTAAACCGGGATGCTGGAAGAAAAACACGCGTCAGCCAGGGCTTATGATGGCTTCATGCCAAAAAAGAAGGTTGGTTGACCTAAGTGAAGACTGACCTGATGTTGGAGAGAAACAATAGGAAAGAGTCTGTAGCTATTCCTGTCGCAAAAGTGCTTTGCAGAATGGAGAGAAGCCTCATGGTACTTGAACAGACCTGATGATTAGGTGAGCATGAACGGGTGATTGTGAAGATACAAGGATAAGATAAGATAAGATAAGATAAAATAAGATAAGATGATGAAGGTGCTGAAAAAGCCTGTGACTATGGGGGAATGATAAGAAAAGTGATATTCAAGCAACTTAGGATAGTAGGCAAGTCCATTCAGTTAAATGAGATAAGAGAGCACATTTTGACCATTCTTGACAGTGGCAGGTTAGGAAGCAGCATCTCTCACTTGAGTTAAAAGTCGAGGCCAGGCACAGTGGCTCAGTCTGTCATCCCAGCACTTTGGGAGGCTGAGGAGAGAGGATTGCTTGAACCCGGGGGTTGGCAACCAGCCTGAGCAACTTGGTGAGATCTCGTCTCTACAATAAATCACAAAAACTGGCGGGGTGTGGTGGCATGTGCCTGTAGTTCCAGCTACTTGGAAGGCTGAGGTGGAAGGATCGCCTGAGCCCAGCGGATGGAGGCTAAGGTGGCCGTGAGCGTTCCACTGTACTCCAGCCTTGGTGACAGAGTGAGAATTCAACTCAATAAAATAAAATAAAATAAAAAGTTGAATAATAAGAGAGAGACAGTGTGTGTGTGATAGAAAAAATGATAGAGCCAGAGGGGAAGAGGGAGAGAGAGAGAGAGAGAGAGAAGAGAGAGAGAGAGAGAGAGAGGGAGAAAAAATTAAAATACTACATGCTTGAAACTGTACTACTTGTATTTTCAAATGGCCATATGGGAATGCATCAAGAAAGAAAGACAGAGAAGATATTCATTTAATGAGATTCTCACATGATAAAAAATAGTTTTTAGTTATTAAAAATGCTATGTAAAAACATTTATGATTGGTATTTCATTCAATTTTACCTTAATACTCATAAATGTAACTAAAATGCTCTATACTTGTTTTGATTACTTTCATATGACAAGAAAATTAAAGTTTTTTATATTTAGGAAAATGTATAATATAGTTTGCACTCTGTTGTGCTTGATATGCTATATATATATACATATATTTGAGCTCGAGTCCTTTGCCTAGCCTGGAAGGAAGTGGCTCACTCATGGCCACCACAGCCTCGACCTGCTGGGCTCAGGCAATCCTTCTGCCTCAGTCTTCTAAGTAGCTGGAACTACAGGCATGTGCCACCATGCCTGGCTGATATGCAATATTTTATTGAGATGTGTTTATGGGTACTAGCACAAGAAAGAGAATTATTTTCTGATGTAATGATTTCTGAATCAATACAATTTTAGATCATTTCTGTTTTTCATCTTAAATTTTCTAAAATTCCTACAATTACCATGAACCATTTTTATGGTAATTTGGCGAAAACTTAAAAGCATGATGAAACAGAGTATATCTCTATATTTTCCTCACCATTTTTAAGTGGTTAGCTTTTAATTTACCTGAAAAGTTAAAGATGTATGTTAACAAAGAAATGTCAATAATGACAGTTTGATACACATTTTCCTTGTTGTTCCTGATAACTGTTGGTGTATAAAGAATAAGTAAGGCAACTAAAGAAAAATTTATTTCTTGAGATTAACAATTATGGTTTAAAATTTGTAAGCCATTCATAAATGTGCTATACTCAAAAGACATACCTTTAAAAAGACCATATATTATTCTATGACCTGAACAGCATTGAGTGTGATAAGGCTGGAGGAGGCAGATATCTGCCAGCCAGTCAGGTTATCTGATACAACTCTAGTTGCTAGATATAGCTATCCCTCGCATCCTAAAGGGAAGACACAATGCTTTCTTACTGCATAAATCACATTTTAAGAAATGAAAGTATGCCAAGAAAAAGTCAATAGACTACTCCATGGAACACAGAAACATTTGCTGTCAGCTTTCTGAAAGGAGAAAAGTGCACGGATTGTAAGTACACAGCCCAGTCAATAGTTGTGATAATAAACATGCACTGTCCCTTGTGTGGTAAGATTCAAACAAGACTTTATTTGTGGAGAAGACTTTAAGATTTTCACGTGTTCTGATAAATGGCAAGTGGTTGAGGAGCTGAGTTGATCATACTCAGGGATTCATCACAGAAACAAAGAGCTGAGTACCATATGTTCTCACTCATAAGCAGACCTTGAACTATGATCATAATACTAGGGGAAAGGGATTGGCAATTGAGGGAAACTGCCAAGGGAGGGAGGGCCTCATCTCATCAAAAAAGGTAACTGCCTAATCAGTATTTGTATATCTAACCCTGAATTGTACCCCACATCTTTAAAATAAAAAATAAAATAAAATAAAATAAAATAAAATGAAGAAGGAGGCATGGAAATAAAAAGAGGAAGCAGGGGGCATGGAGAGGTCTTAGATAAACTAGTTTGGAGAAATCTTAAGTTTCCCATTGAAGGCAAATAAACCCCATATTATCCTAAGTAAGATCATGCCATCCCTAAAGGAGCAGACAGAGTCAGTGTCATAGTGGTGAATAACAGTCAGCAGGTATTTGAGAAGTTCAACTAAGAAGTTCTCATTTTAGTTCGCATTTTTTTTAACCAATGGTTCATCACAAAGAAGTCTGAGATCCTAACCCAGCTTCAGAGAGTATGCCTAGAAACTCTATCTTCATGGTGCTTCATCCAGAGAATCTGACTGGACCAAAACCAGGACTCACCAACACATCCCCAATCAGTTAGTCTGAATTGATGACAAAGACTTCAGAGATGTGCACTTGGGGTCTTGGGTGAGAGCCCCAGGCCCAATAATGAGTTTGATTCTGTTTGAGTCATGAGAGCCCTATTGTTAAAGACAAAATTGCCTGACACTTTTTAAAAATGGTAGAGAAGACTTAAAACTATTGCAGTAGGAATATTGTAGTAGCAGCAAGAGATCGGGTTTCCCTCTAGATAAAAGGAAAACTATGAATTTATCATCAAGGAGCAGGGTATGAAGGTCAGTAAGTGTAAACTCCCTAAGAGAAGACACCTAGGGTGTGAGGATTCTTGCTAAAATATCCTAAAAGAGCCTTGCTAAAGACTGGCCAAGGGCTTAGACGTCAAAATTGGAGGAAAAATAGCTTAAGAAGATGTCAAGTGTCATTAGATATCAAAGGTGGGATGATTACTTAAACTGAATTAGTAGGATTATTTGCTAAAACTGGGCTAGGCAGGTCAAAGATTAGGTTGGAGGCCTACTAGAGAAGATGGCTCAGAGAAAACTGACTAGAGTTTGGTCAAGGTAAGAAAGAGTTTTTTTCCTTTCAATAAACAATGGGTGGTTGAATCATAGATGAATGAATAAAAAGTTCTAGAAGCCGGGCACAGTGGCTCAAGCCTGTAATCCCAAAACTTTGGGAGGCCAAGGCAAGAGGATTGCCTGAGCCCGGGGGTTTGAGATCAGCCTGGGCAACTTGGGGATACCTTGGCTCTACAATAAATTAAAAAATTAGCCAGTTGTGCTAGCACGCACCTGTAGTTCCGGCTACTTGGAAGGCTGAGGTGGCAGGATCAACTGAGTCCAGCAGATCAAGGCTGCGGTGGCGGTGAGCATGCCGCTGCACTCCAGCCTGAGCAACGAAGTGAGACTCCAACTCAAAAAAAAATGAAGTTTTTGTCCTTTCAATAAGTGATGGATGGTTGAATCATAGATGAATAAAATAAAAAGTTCTAGAAAGCATTGGTAAATATTCTGTTTAGCTTATTAGAGAGAGAGAGAGACAGAAACCAACAAGAAAAGAAAACAAGCCCTATTCAAACATGATTTGTTGGCATAAAACGTTAACATTACATTCACCAAAAATAATTATTAAGGCAGACAAATATGAAATGTCACCCACACATTTTCTGTCAAGAAAAAGTTTCTGTCAAAGTCCCATGAAACACTACAATTAGAGACGATAACACTGCTGTCTGAGCACAGTGAAATTGTAGCCATGGGAACTTAAAAGGCATATTTCTTAAATCACATTAACACAGAGAAATTTGGAAATAATTAACAACTACTCATTAGTTATAATGTGTCATTTGGGGTTTATATTTTAATTATATTCTAATTTGAGGTATAATCTCATTCTCAGTGAAAGAGCTTTCACTCGTACCCCTGCTTTGGATTTATTGCTTTTCTGCGGTCTCTTTCGGACGGAAGGAAGGAAGGAAGGAAGGAAGGAAGGAAGGAAGGATGGAAGGAAGGACTTCTTTTATAAGTGAAAAGATAGCCAAATTTATCTCAAATGTATTAAACATCATTATTCATCTACAGCATGTGTCTGTTTGCTAGCAGTCTTAATGTGGGAATATAATTACTTTAATGACCTGCTGGAAGCAGCTGATTAGAGTTGCCATTCTAATTATTTGTTCCCATAGTCACCCTTTTAGCTCATTTATGAAAATTGATTTCTTTTAACAGACACTTGCCGTTCGTTTAAACCTACTGATTTTACTCAGTCTGTTCTTTTGCAGCTTCCAGTTTCTTCATCTCAACACCATTACATGCAGTGTCTGAAAGAGTTCAGGTTGGCAGTGGTGGCAAGACTCACCAGCAGAAAAAGCCCTACACAAATACCTGCAATTTCTACATTCTCAAATGTCCGAAAGTAGATTTGAAGGGGAAGGATCCTGATCTTGGGGCTGTATATGCAAAAGGCTTGTTCAGAAATGTGTTCCTACTTCGGCAAGGGGAAGATGACCTTCAGTTCAAAAAGCACTTAAGGGAAGCCATTCCTATGGGGGGGGGTGGCTTATTTTTAGTTCTGTTCTCAATGAAGAAAGTAATAATAATAATAAGCTAGGGTTATGCATGAAACTTCAGAATTAGGAAGGATAACAATCTCTTGGCAAAATTATCAGAAAGAGTGACAAGAAAATAAGGAAAAGAAAGATCTTGACCTCATGAAGGTGTCACATGTCAAGAACTGAAAAACAAATTCCCTCAACTGAGATGGGAGGATAGTGACTCTCCTTTGTCTCTGAATGCATGTCCTGTGATTCAGCAACAATCCTCACGCAATGGTTGTTGGGCATACATTACACACAGGATGGCCACCATGAGACAGCGAGCCTTCGAGGGAATGCCAATGATGAGGGAAGAATCTTAAATGAGCTTAAAGTGAGTCAGGGGGAGAGTTGTTTAATAATAGCTAAGCTGGCCCAGGCTTGGTGGCTCAGCCTGTCATCCCAGCACTTTGGGAGGCCTAGGTGAGTGGATTGCCTGACCCTGCGGGTTCAAGACCAGCCTGGGCAACTTGGCGAGACCTCGTCTCTACAATAAATTTTTTAAAAATTAGCTGGGCATGGTGGTATGCACCTGTAGTTCCAGCTACTTGGAAGGCTGAGGTGGAAGGATTGCTGGAGTCCAGCAGGTAGATGCTGGGATGATCATGAGCATGCCACTGTCCTCCAGCCTGGGCCACAGAGTGAGACTCCAACTCAAAAAAAAATAATAATAATAATAGTTAAGCTGGATAGACAAAGGCTCTATAGGGTAAGGCCTCAGGTGGGCATCTAAGGAAGAACAATAACTTGGTGGAGCCCCTGGAATCTGATGGGGACCCTGAATACCCTAGATTACTTTCTGAACCAGGTGACAAGCATCAGTGACTAATTTTGCTGTGCAATATATTAACCCATCTGTTCTATTTGTATTCACTGTATGCACCCTCCTACAAACTTGAAGAAAGAGACATTAATCTTGCACTAGGTATTAAGTAATAAGGTATCAAGACATTTTAGACATTTACTTGGGGAGGCCTTCTATTCAGGATTAATTAATGTCTATTTTTGCACATATGACAGTTATTTAGAAATATCAATAATAAACTTGGAACACCTTCTTATAAATAATAAATGAATTAATCTATTCATTTAATAATTCAACAGAAAGACTGAGCTTCTCTTTGTTTCTAAGGAACTATGTGTGACAGGTGTCACAGTTGATGCAAAGCCATGACACCTGCAATGCTGTCATTTTAAGGGTTATAATGAATTCATGATCAATTAACGTCAATATAAATAGTACTGTAATAATGGAACAAGGATGTTCTTTAAAAGTACAGAAAGTGGAGCAAAAATATTTTTAATGGTGACATTTATTTTCAACTGAGTGTTTTTGTAACTTTATAGTTCCTTTTTTATTACAAAGATGCAGGGTACAATTCAGGGTTAGGTATGCAGACACTGATTGTGCAGGTACCCTTGTTGATAAGGTGTGCCCTTTCCTCCCCTGGCAGTTTCTCTCAACTGCCAATCCCAAACTCCCTCCGCCGACAGTTTCCCACTATTGCCAATCCCTTTCTTAGAGTGTTATGATAGCTGTTTAAGGTCTGCTTATGAGTGAGAACATATGGTGCTCTGTTCTTTGTTTCTGTGGTAGATCACTGAGTGTGAACGACTCTAAGTTCATCCAAGTTGCTGTGAAGTCCTTATGGTTGTCCCTGATGGCTGCATAATATTCCATGGTGCATAGGTACCACGTTTTTTTATCCAGTCCTGCTTCAATGGGTAACATGATTGGTTCCATGTTTTTGCTATTGTGAACAGAGTTGCAACAAATATACGTGTGCAGGTATCTTTTTTGTAGAATGATTTGAGTTCCTCCAGGTATATTCCCAATAGGGGAATTGCTGGGTCATATGGAAGGTCAATTTCTAGTTC
>CAUYQG010201555.1:0-10546 GCA_963574415.1 Tarsius wallacei | reverse complement strand
CGGCTAATTTTTTTATTTATTGTAGAGATGAGGTCTCGCTTGCCCAGGCGGGTCTCGAACCCGCGGGCTCAGGCAATCCACTCACCTCAGCCTCCCAAAGGCGCGGGATTACAGGCTGAGCCACCGAGCCCGGCTTGTTTTATTTTTTATAACTGCTTTCTGTGTCAGTGAAGAACAAAAGTTCGTGTTCTATGTACTAAATGTACATTTTTAAAGAAAATTGACTTCATTCACTATAGGAAATTCAATGATACCACTGACTGCATTAAATCAGAAGAAACAGATCTTCAAAAGTATTTACTTCGAAAGTTAGTAGTTAATTTAAAAGGACGTGCTCTTCCCAAAGATGATGTTATACATATGCAGCTGCAAAGGTGCAGTTACAATATGACTCCACTAAACTAGACTTTTTATTTAAATAGTGACTGTTGTTCTAAATTATATTCATTCATTTTCAATGCTAAATTTTCCTCTGCACATATAAAATATAGAAATAATGACTAATAATGTACAGGCTTCATTTATAAAAGAAGAAATTTGCAAAAATGTAAATATAAATTTTTCTAGCTAGTCATATGCAGAAGAATGAAACTGGACATGTACCTATCACCATATACAAAAATTAACTCAAAATAGATTAAAGAGTTAAATGGTGAGGCTGTGAAGAAAATGGAGCTTTCATACGCTGTTGTTTGGAATGTAAGCTAGCTAAACCTCTTTGGAAAGCAGTTTGGAGATCTCTCAAAGAACTAAAAATAGATCTGTCATTCGACCTGGCAATCCCACTAATAGGTATATACTCAAAAGAGCATAAGTCATTCTACCAGAGAGACACCTGCAACTCATGTTTATTGCAGCACTATTCACAATAACAAAAACATGGAACCAGCCTAGGTGTCCATCAAAAGTGAATTGTATGAAGAACACATAGTACATTTATAACATGGAATACTACACAGTCACAAAATAGAACAAAATCATGTCCTTTGCACTAACATGGATGCAGCTGGAAGCCATCATTTTAAGCAAATTATCACAAAGGCAGAAAACAAAATACTGCATGTTATCATTCATAAAGGGGAGTTAAACACTGGGCACACAGATGGGAACAACAGGCACTGAGGACTACTAAAGGACAAAGGGAGAGAAGGGTAGTTACGATTGAAAAACCACCTATCAGGTACCATGCTCACCACCTGGGGAGGCAGACTCTTTAGAAGCCCAAACCACTTCGTCATGTAATATACCTATGTAACAAACCTGCACATATATCCTTTGAATCTATAATAAAACAAAATTTTAAAATATAAATAAATATCAGTTTTTCATATTGATAACATTAGATTCTCTAAGGGGAAAACAGTTATGTTAATTGCAATAGTGGTTTGATTTTTCTGTATTGAAATTTAAAAAAATAAAGTAAAACTTTTGAAAATTATTTTTGTTAAAGATGAAGCATCAGAAGATATTTGAAAAGCTTTCACTGCATAACTTCAGCTTTAAAAGTTCAATACTGAAGACGAAATTGTTATAAAAATTTTAAAAATGTGATGGGGCAAAGTTTTGTGGTTAAAACAAGCCCTTTATTGAGAAACCAATAATTTGAAATAGATTTTAGTACAAACATAATTTATAATAATGTATAAAAAACTTGGTGATATTTTGATAAAATCAAAATACAAGCCGGAGTTGTATTTATGCACTGACAGCTACTGAAATACAAATTTTAGTTACAAAGCTGATATTGAATGTTAAAAAGTACTTCAGCATGTTAGTACATACTTTCTCTCTCTGTTATTCATTATTAATTGGATTTTAGAAATGTTTGATTCTTTCAAAAATATATTTAAAACCAGACTGAGTGTCCTAAAATGGTATTTAACTTTTCAACAGTAAGTTTTTAAATATAGTTTTATTATATTCTATATCTGGTTGAAATATTTAATTAAAGTACTCTTCAAATGGAACACTAAAAATGTCATCTTTTAAAGCTTTCAACAAATTGTGATTATAGAAAACAATGCTTACAATAGGAAGGCATCAAAATGCATCACTGCAGAGAGAAGGAAGGTTTTGAACAAATTAAAGGGACTTTTAGAAATAGTATAGAATTTAATTTTTGACATTTTACATTTACACTTTATACTATTTCAATGTATGGAAAGATTTTTAAAAGAAAGCTGCAAATTTATCTGAAAATAATTGAAAATGTTTCTTTTGAAAAAGGATATTTGAATTGGGAAAAGGGTCAAAATAGTAACATCACAGAATTTTTGTGATGCTTTTTCCTTTTATCTTTCAGGATATCTTCAGCTTAGAGGTCATACACATACATGCAAATACCTTGTGTTCATTCACACACACACACACACATATATATATAATATATATGCATGTATATTTATGAGTGCTTGCACATTCACATAAACATACCCATTTGCATATATTTGCATACATATATGCAAATATACCTGCATATTTACATAGAGATAGCATATGTGTGGGCGCTCTGTGTGGTTGTACGTGTGATGATGTATGTGGAGTGAAATGTCTTCAGAAATAGGAAAATTTTATTTCTCTTCTTTCTTGATAAGATCTATCATGTAAGTAAAGTGTCAGAATTCTCAAGAGGACCTCTTAAGTCCTTAGAAAAGCCTCTTTAGTTTTTGTAGATGTCTCAAACTTTTTCCAGGTTCTATTTTGCCAAACTTATGAAGGCTTTATGAATATTCTGCTGTTGCTTAAGTCAGGTACACATAGTGATCATTTCATAAACATTTCTTATAAACTCTAAGATTTATTTAAAAATTTTATTTGTGTATGTTTATTATTAAGCATACTGTGAAATTTTTTAAACTTTACCATGTCCAATGCTTCCACCATTCTGAAAGTGAATCACTTTGGTCTTTCCAATATTAGAAATCATCAGCTTTGTGTTGAAAAGTATTCTTTTACAAAATTCTTGTGTAGCATTTTTTTTTTGGCACATTCTTATGATATACCCATTATTTTGCCTGTTGGCAGATGCTGATACTTAAACATTTCAGTCTCTTATTGAAATTGTCAATTTTAGACCTAATGGATCCATGCATTAATCTGGGAAGATAAGAAAATCTTTAGGTAAACTTCATCTCTTTCCATGTAAAATTACTTTCATTATAACAGCAAAGGGTGATTTTAATTTATTTGTGAAAAATTGTATACAAGCAAATTAGTAAACAAGATTCACTTATTTGTTAAAAATGCCTGATTAAGTTTAAAGATTTGAATATAGTTTATGAAATAATCAATTGAAAATTAGGATATACCAGTGACAAGATTAATCAAATATACCAATAAAGAAAAAAGCAATCCATGAAAAAAGGTTTATGTTTTTATTATTATCATAAAAAGTTATAAATAATTTTAGATATATACTCAATGGAGATTCAACTCTCCAGTTTTGTCTAGACTATCAAAAGCAAGACAAAACAAAGCCATATGAATTCTGTAACCTATGATAGTCAGAACAGGAGAGAAATCTTTAAAAGTTTTCAGAAACATTTGCTAAACATCTGTCATGTACCGTACACTATGATAAACATTTAAAATACAAGTATACAAATAAAACATCTGTTTCGGTAGAGAAGTCTAGTTGGGAAAATAGATACACAAGCAAAAATAAAATACAATATGAAAAGCACCAAATGGTAAACCTAAGCTCCTATTTTATATAACAAACAGACTTGTAGAAAAATTCTGATTTCCTCCCAGAAAAGGCCTAAGTACTCTGCAGACTAACATCTTCACATGGTTTGAAGATAGTGGGGGTGTGGGGAATAAACTGAAAAAGATACTCCAAGCAGCCCTTCAACATATGTTGTTCAGAGAATCCAAAAAAGCAAGCATTATGCAATGAAAAATGTTTCATTTATTCAGTTCCCACAGCTCTATTATTTTTCCATTATTTTGTTTTTCTACTCCTTGCCCTTTTCTGTTTCTGCCATTATGTCCATGTGTATATGTACTTCTCATTTATTTTCCTTTGTATTTTCTAGAGGCAACATAAAGTGTAAGAGACCAATTGAGAATTTTATAAACTTTAAGCATACTCTAATCATGAATGGCAATTCTTTCTTTTAGCACAGTGAACATTTTTAAACTGAATCATCTATTGGATGTGAAAAGCGAGGAAACACTTAGTGAAATAATTTATTTGATCTTGCTTCATAAGAAGTTCATTTGTATTATGCTTCAGGAAAAGTAATAATAAACTGAACTGTGTGTATTTCAAGTGAAAGAAAGTTTAATTAAATTTTCCAGAAGGAGAGTCTTGAGGAATTAGCACATTACGTTATTCATCTATTTAGAGACTATTGCTCAGTTTTCAATATGCTTAATGAATTCGTCTGTTTAACTTTCTACATTAATATTATTAGCAATGGAATGACTGGAATTAGGTCCTGATGGTCACTGAGGAATGACGGTTTTGATCCACATCAGCATCAGTTAACTTTACAACACTTGAAGCAGAGTATAAATTATAATCAAGTTAATCATATTCTCCTTCTCTGTGTGAAGAAAATAGCAGCATCTATCAAACTTAGTTATAGGTACTTATTTATACTCTTAGTCTAAGTAATGATTAACTAACTAACTTAATGAAACAACAAAGGCTCACATTGTAAGCATGAGTATCTACTGTGGTGTACTTGTGGTTCAAGTTTCTCCCTTCTTTATTTTGAGATCCCTGCTGAAGGACCGTTTCTCTCTGTGTCATGTCAACTCCTAGAAAATGAACATGCACAGAGGGAACATGCATAGTAAGACTTTCATTCATATTTAATGGAGTAAACAATCACATTAGCAGATAAATTTAATTTAAATGGAAGAGAGTAGGAAGGGGCAGTAAATATCTTGACAGTAGTACATCTGATCTCATGGACAAAAAGTAGAAAATACCTGCATTGTCCTAGTGCCTCTGAAAAGCCTTTGGTCAGTCTTTTCCTTTTCAGTTCTCTCCAGATAAGATTTTAGGTGGTAGAAGAGAGAGTGAGAGATTCAAATTATGTGCTGGCTTGAAGACAGAAGGTACCACATATCAAGAAATAAAGGTGATTTTTAGGAGTAGGGGATGGCCCTTGGCTGACAGCAAGGAAATGATCTCTATGCTACAACCACAAGAAAGTGAATTCTGCTAACAAGAATGAGTTTGGAAGTAGATTTTTCCCAGAGCCTCCAGATGAGAGCTCAGCTTGGTTAACCAGCCATATTGTGCTAGGCATCTGATGAGAACACAGCTTAACTAGCAACTTTGTGCCAGGATTCTGACTTAAAGAACTGTGAATGAATACATTTGTGTTTTAAGGCACAAAGTGTGTGGTCTTTTGTTATCTAGCAATAGATAAATAATATTCATATATTGAGTGATCAATTAATAATTATGAAGACTTAAACAATCAAGATATTTTTAAATATTTGTAATTTTATATTTATCTTATTTACTTATTAGAAAGCAGGATTTATTGAGAGGACAGAAAAGCTCTCAGAGTGGGAGGGTACCCGAAGGGGTTGCCCTATCTGATTTTTTATTTTTAACATTTACACAGATATTGCATTTTCATAGTCAAATTTTTACAAATAGAGTTTGTGTTCAAAAGTTTGGGAGACAATTCTGTAGACACTGTACTGAGAATTCTTCATAATCTGAAAACTTAAACTCTATAGTGTATTTCAATATCCTCCTCTACTCTCTTTTACTCAATAAACATATTTTGATCTAAAAAATAAAAAAAAATGAGTAGCTATACCAAACAGTTAGGGGTTAACCCTCTGGTGAAACCTATGTGCCTTTCTTGTTCGTGTCCTTATTAACAATTAGGACAAAGACAACAAAAAACTACCCTTTGCTTTAATAAAAAGCCTCTTTACATCTATCTCTTCCACCACTTCCTACTTTCCAGTTTTAGTATAAATACATTCCTACTACCCTGGAAAAAATTTCAGTCGCTCAAACTCATCTTTTCTCTCAATCCATATTAAAAGTATGATTTCGCTTCATTTTTCAATAAGCGAAACACCTTGATCAATTACTTTACATGGGCTCAAAATTGCAAGGGAGTAGAGACAGGAAGGACAATTGCTTTCTAATTCTGTCCCCACATAAGATCTACTAAACTAACATCACTACCTCTGTCTTCACTCTTCAAATGTTTTTACTTAAAAAATGAGAGTGAGTCATCTTTGAATTTAACAGAAGGAACTGGGCATTCTTATCTCAGTCTCTTCCTTTTTAGGAGCCATCCTATTTCAATAGATTTTGCATGATTATCTGATTTGTCATATAGAAAGAAACCTATCCACAAAAGGCAGGACCTGCACGTCATTAATCTGCTGTACCAGTGATAGATAAGTATATACAAAACAGGGATAAGGAATTAGAAATTTCATTGATCGCAGAAGAAAAGCTATATTCTCTATTTACTTTTTATAATAATTAAGGTGACATTTTGTTTTTATAGTCACACTTTTGAATCTTTCTTTCAACTAATCCCATTTTGGGGTTAGAAAACATATTTTATGCATTTGGAACCTGACTTACAAGATCAGATTCCTTTTGTCCTTCCATGAATTTCTTCTAAGAACACCAATGCCTTCTTTCTTACATGCGGGTTGCTGAGCATTTCTGGGAGCCATGACAAAGTTTTGTGCATAGATGTAATTACACCATTATAGTCTACATAATTTTCATCTCAGCAAGACATTCAGCACTTAGTAGACATGACTAGGAAAGAATGGGTTAAGAGTCTGAGCTCTAACTTTAAAACTCTCTTGGCTCCTTGATCTTCAATACAGGATCTTAAACAAGTCACTGAACACCTGTGTGTCTCAGATTATGTATCTGTAAAACAAACATATTCTTTTTGACATATGGTAGTAAAGATTGAGGTAACATATTCATAATGCTCAAAACTCTGAAAATGTTAATTGTTATTTATTCGCGTGTATGACATACTCCTTACTCAATTTATTTAGGATATGCGTCAGATACCTTCTCCGATCTTATCTTTATTCATAAGTAAAATAGTTTTTTTTGTTTATTTATTAACGTTGTCTTGACCCAGTTTTGAGGCTCTGGCTAGTGGCCGATCAGTTTTTAGTCATCAGCAGCTGATTAAGTCCACACCTCAACCACTTCCCTTACAACAGCAGTTCCCAAACTTTTTGTCATTAGGGACCAGTTTCGTGGAAGACAATTTTCCACAAATGGTGGGTCCAGGGGGAGGGATGGTTCCAGACAACTCACCACAAAAATAATTTTAAAAAGAGATGCCAACAAAAGTAGTAAACAAAATAATGGGTGGGCCACGCACAGACCGAAAGGGCAATTGCTTTCTAACTCTATCCAACGTAAGATCTTCTACTAAACTAACTTCACTACCCCTCTCTTCACTCTTCAAATATTTTTACTTAGAAAAGGAGAGTGAATTATCTTTGAATTTAAGAGAAGGAACTGGGCATTCTTGTCTCAGTCTCTTCCTCTTTGGGAGCCATCCTAAGTGTTGGATTCTGACTTAAAGCCTGCCACCAGAAACAGCTATACAGTTGAAGAACATCAACTCAATTATCACTCACTGATACTAATAGGGTTTTGATGTGAGTCTGCAAGCAATTGACTTATGACTTCTGTGTAGTCAAACCTCACTGCTAATAGTAATCTGTATTTGCAGCCATTTCCCAGTGCTACCATTACCACCTCAGCTCCACCTCAGATCATCAGACATTAGATTCTCACAAGGAGTACACAAAAACTGTTTTGAACAATAGAAAAAACATCTCAGTAGGTGTGCTGCATCAAACAGAGAGTACTTTGAGGGTGACTGAAGTTTAAATATGTGAGAATACATACACTTTTAAAAAATAAATTCCAGGATCTTTCTGAGGGGGCTCCCCTTGTGTACTCTTGACTACCAGTCACAATCTCTATTGCTCCAGGGCTAGAGACTAGACAACTAGGGACAGCCCTTATATCCTAGAGTTGAAGAAATTATTCAAATTGCCAATCTGCATGATTTCACAAATTCTAGCTAGCCTCACCTCACTTGCCATACCTATCTGCCCTCAATAGCTCCAACTTGTTTTTACACTCTCCTCATGTGAAACCTCCTTATGGACCTGCATGCAGCTCTCTCTTGTTCAGAGTGGTTAGTGAGAAACAGTTTTGCCTTTATCTTCTAAATGTCAGTGTGTTGTGCCCTGCCCTCAAAATAATCGTTACATCTTATCCTACAATATGTTCCTTATTTAAGTAAACTTTCCAGTGTAGATGTCTGTGAAGTTTGTTATCACACACTACAACAACCATCACCTGTCAACTCTTTTCCCCAATATCAGGGAAAGAAGTGCTTCTTTTTCTATTCGAGACTCACCTCTGTGCTCTTGAGCATGTCATCTTTTCTTCCTTAAGGGATTTGATCTGCTGGTTACTATTTTTTTTCTGGTTACCAAATCTGCCACACTCTGATGTTTCTTTACAAAAAATAGCTTATAATGCACTTCCTTATTTAAAGAAAGAATTCCCAATTAATCATGTGTCTTCTGACTAGTGACAATATCTCTACTTTTCTCTTCAAAGCCAAGATCCTTCAAATAATACTCATCATACACTATTCACTGTCATCCTGTCTTTATTCAATTTCTACTCATTAAACTGTGGCAACTGCTCCCATCATTGATTTGTCTTGATAAATATTACCATGGTCATCTGTTCTGCTAAATACTGAAAATAGATTCTTTTATTTCCTTTTTCTGAATAAATAGACATTATCAAGCTTTTTGTTTGTTTATTTACCTTGAAAAACCTCTATTGGACTGTATTTTTATCCTTGCTCTCATCTTGTTCTTCTTTTAGCTCTCTTTTTTCTCTTTCAAATATTGTGTGTAAAGTTTGTCTAAGGTTTGGTTTTAATTTTGAATGCCCCCGGCATCTGATCCTCTTCTTCCTTCTCTGTATTTTCATTAGGAAACTCATCTAAGCCTAAGGCTTCAACTTTCAGATCTATGCTATTTTCAAAAATTATTATTGGTCACTTAAGACTCTTAGCTGGATTTGCTGATAAACATATCAAGGACAACTATATTTCAACATGCCGAAATTAAGTGTATTAACTTCCTTCCATGTTTTTTTTTTCCTTTACTTATTTTCTTATTCAGAGAATGGAATGATTCAAGTCTTTTTCACTATCTACATCTCTCATGTGACAAAGTTTCATCAGCTCTACTTTATTCTCACCTCCTGCTGTACTTGTTCACTTTACCTATTGTCATCACCATTTCTTTTGGTTGGGGGCCTCAGATAATTCTGTGTCAGTTAAGCTAATATCTGCTAATTGATCTGTCTTTGAGAAAATAAAATTCAAACTATGACACATAATCTAAGAGATCCCTTAAATCAATTTTTAAATATTAATTCATTCACTTCACAATGATGTCCCCAACTCTCATGCCACTCTTAAAAATCTATCTGGGACTTCCGGCAAGATGGCGATGGGGCAGCTTGGTCTATGAGACCTCAGCAAAAGAGGACACAAAAAGACTTGGGCTCTCTTCCAGGGGGCTGCAGATCCCATCGTTGGCAGCCTGCTCTTCACACGGAGCTCAGCCGTTGACACCGCTGAAGCATCATGGTGGTCTGGGCAGCTGCCACCACCACCGCCACCGCCGCCACCGCCGCCACCGCTGCTGCCCCAGCAGCAGCCATTGCACATTACACCGCCCGTGCCTGAGGTGGTCCACACCTTCAGACCTTGAAGCCCCTGCAAGCTCTACATTGCAGTGAGCCGGACAGCCACTGAAGCCACTGCTGCTGCCCCAGGGCAGCCATTGCACATCGCACCACCCATGTCTGAGGTGATCCATGCCTTCAGGTCTTGAAGCCGCTGCAAGCAAGATCTGCTGAGATTGCTGCCACCACTACTGCCACCGTGACATCCTGCCAGGCCAGGTCTCCTCCTGTGTGCATTGAGGAAACGGTTCCCATTTCCAGCTTCTTTCCGGCTCCGTCTCCTGTGGGGTGAGCAGCTGAGATAAAGACCATCTGGAGCCGTGAGATAGCACCACCTGCTGGCGACTTAAGGTAACAACACCGAAAGGGGAAACTGACCGTGTGAACAAATTTACCAGCCTGAAAAGACAGTTAGAAATCAGAGCTGAAAGGACATTGGAATTAAACAAAAAGTCTCAGAGTGTGCTTGATTGGTTCTGTTAGTTTACTGACTTGATTCTATTCCTTTTGTTTTGTCCTTTTTTTTCTTTTTTATCTTCTTGTCCTTTCTTCTCTCTGTAAACCATACCTTTGTATAGAGGAATAGCACACCAATAAGGAGATTGGTCAGCTTGTATGTTGGAATCATAGTATGTTTTAGTTTTTTTTTTGTATGGGAGTTGGTCAGTTTGTAGCCATGGTCTATTGTTATTATCTGTTTGAGTTTTTGTCTCTCTCTCTCATCTGTTGGTACAATCATGTGTTCCCCCCTTACTCCTCTCTCTTTCCACCCTACTCTTCCCC
>CAUYQG010201552.1:0-11297 GCA_963574415.1 Tarsius wallacei | reverse complement strand
AAAAATTTTTCTAAATATTGGTTTTTTATTTCCTCCCCCCCCCCCCCCCCAGTAATCCTTTCCAATATTTAAGATTTAAGTCTAAGTCTCTCTCATGGTCAAGAAATTCTTCCTGTTTGATTTTTTTCTAGCTATGCTTTTAAGCCCAATTTATATGAACAATTTAGAAGTCTTAGGGAGATACATGACACTGAAATTTGCTGAAAAGTACTCAGAGTTGGATTACAGTAGAAACAATGAAGAATTGTGCCAGTCTGTAGAGATGTAAGCAGAATTGGAAAATGTATAGCTGACTTTATCATGGATTTGCATGCAAATAAGGATGAAGCAGTATATGGGAAGAGGAAAACAACAGGAAGAGAAAGTAGAACTTAAATTAGTGTCATTGGAAATGACTCAGTAGAGGAGAACATTTTAGAGTAATAATGTGAAATTATTGGAAGAGTTAGTGCCCAATTCAGAGAGATTTGAGGGAATCGATTTTAAATTGAGAGAACAAGATTGATTACATCAAACCCATGCAATCTCCATTATAACTAGTGCACTGGGAAGTAGGGAAGGGAAGTAGATACAGCAAGATGCTAACTGGCTTACCAAGAGGGTGAGACGGTAGCAGAGCATCTAGAGAGCTAAGTAATCCAGTGATTTGGAAGCACAAGTGAAGAAAAATCTTGATAAAACTGTAATTGTCAACCTCTATGGAAAACAGTGTGATGATTTTTTTTTTTTTGAGTTGGAGTCTCACTCTGTCGCCCAGGCTGGAGCGCAGTGGCATATTCACAGCCACCACAGCCTCAACCTGCTGGACGCAGGCGATCCTTTCAACTCAGTCTTCCAAGTAGCTGGAACCACAGGCATATGCCACCATGCCCGGCTAATTTTTTGTTTTATTGTAGAGAGAAGGTCTCACCATGTTGCTCAGGCTGGTCTCGAACCCCTGAGCTCAGGTAATCCTCTCACCTCCTCCTCCCAAAGTGCTGGGATTACAGGCGAGAGGTGGCGATTTTTAAAAGAACTAGAATTTGACTTTCCATATGACCCAGCAATCACCCTCCTGGGAATATACCCACAGGAACTCAACTCGTTCTACAGAAAAGATACTTGCATGGGGAGGGAGGGGCATACCTCATCAACAAGGGTACCTGCATAATCAATGTTTGTATACCTAATCCTGAATTGTACCCCACATCTTTATAATAAAAAAAGATACTTCCACATGCATATTTACTGCAGCACTATTCACAATAGCAAAAACGCTGCCGCCCATCGAAAGTGGACTGGATAAAGAAAATGTGGTATATATGCACGATGCAGCGATAAAGAAGGACAAAATTATGGACTTCACAGCAAATTGGATGGATTTAGAGTCCATCATACTCGGTGATCTATCACAGAAACAAAGAACCGTATACCACATGTTCTCACTCGTAAGTGGGTCCTGAACATTTATCACAATACTACAAGAATGGGATTTGCAGTAGCGGGACACTGCTCGGGGGTAGGTGAGGAATTGGTATGTAACATCACTAAGGGTACCTAATCCTAAACCAAGGGAAGTGAGGACCAGTGGGAAACCCAAACTTCAACTGCATATAGACTACTTATGTGCCTAATCCTGACTTGTACCCCACATCTTTATAATAAAATACAGTTTTAAAAAACTGTAGGCCAAACAGCGGCTCAGCCTGTAATCCCAGCACTTTTGGAGGCCAAGGTGAGTGAATTGCCTGAGTCTACGGGTTTGAGACCAACTTGACAAGCCTCCGTCTCTACAACAAATCAAAAATTAGCCAGGCATGTTAGCGCGGGCCTCTAGTTCTGGCTACTTGGAAGGCTGAGGCGGAAGGATTGTCAGAGCCCAGCAGATTGATGCTGGGGTGGCCGTGAGTGTGCCACTGCACTCCAGCCTGGGTGATGGAGTGAGACTACAACTCAAAAAAAAAAAAAACTGTAAATGGAGTGATGTGCCCTTGTAAGGAAGGCCTTGGCAAAATGAGAAGTCACATTTGAGAAGTACCCATTTTGAATGAGTATTCATGTAGGCCAGGATAAAGATTTTTCTAGGGAGCAGCTGAATATCAATGAGGAGTAGGATCTTCTAGAGATAATTTTCGAATAGTTCATTTAGGCAAATGAAAGTTCATGTTTAATCCTGAATATTATCATTGTTTCACTACTATTTGGAAATTCTGCCTAAGGAAAGAGGAAGTTGGAATAAGTGAAGACTATTCTTGCCCAAAGTACATTCTAGGGACCCTAAGCTTATGAGTTGCAATTATTGAGGAAGTATGGACTCACCAAATAAATATGTCTTATACATACTTAAAATTGCATGATCATCATGGTAGTTATTAAATGGAGCTTGTATGACTCTGAGCCCACTGCCTCTGCATTCCTTTGCACTGGTGTCAGAAGTTTTTGACCAAGGCTGCCAGCTGTTGCAGCAGAGATTACCAAGTAAACACAATTTCTCTTTTTGGTAGAGTGACATTATCTATTGATCTCCACCCCTCTTAGAAATTTGACAGTAGTGATTTCTTTCCATTCTTCAGGATACTTCCCAGGCTTTGGAGGTTCAGATAATTGTGTGAAGTTCTGAACCTTCACTCTTCAAACCATTTTACAGGTAACTGTGGAGAAGCTAATGAGAATCCTGTGAATTTGCTGGGTTTGAACAGCAAGGTTTGAACTTTTTTTTTTCATCTTAAGCTGTAAGGAAGAGCTCGGCTAGCTTTATTTTTTAAAAAAAACATATAAGTCAGATCATAAAGATGAACATACCCAGTGAACAGAATCTTAATATCTTGGGGTTTAAAGTTACAATCTCAGGGCTTAAAGTGGACGTTATTGATTTCATCCATTATAATATTTTGCACAATAATTCAGACTTGAAATGAAAGAAATAGAGAATTAGATAAATTCCAGTTAGTAACAGTGTCTTTGAACCCAGAAGATGGCTGTAGTTCAACTCATTAAACATTAGCACTCAGGCAGTCTCCTTGAAGTCATAGGGATCCAGAGATGAGTCAACCATTACCTCTGCCCTCAAGGGACTTCTTGTTTGGTAGGAAAGAGAAGACACAGCCCAGTAATATTCCAAGGTAGACTATGTCAAATATGGTAAGAGACGAAAACACAGCACTCTGGAATTTGGACACGGATGATATTACAGTTGAGTGGGGGTAGGGAGATCAGGTGAGGCCTGGACCAAAGGATCAGGTGACAGTTAAGTGGACCCTGTCTCCAGCAAGGATCAGGCAGGCTGGGCACAGGAAATGAGATTTTTCTGTTACTTTTTTACCAGATGGAAAAGATTTGAAAGTGGCTGGGGGGAAACTTACAAAAAAAAAAAAAAGGAGGCTGTTGAAGTAGAAATGGTTGCCTCTTCAGCTGAATACTGATATTATGGCGAATTATGGACATATTATTGTTATACCTTGACACATTAGGATGGTGTGCCTCTATGGTCTCTATAAAATTTGCATTTGGGTGTTCTTGTTAGACTTGATCAGAAGGTTATTATAGCCTTATGGAACTTCAGTGAACTCATTGAGTCTGTTTTCCATCCTAGTCTGTCATGGTTAGGTGGGGTACATTTTATTTCAAAATATATTTAGTTTCCCTTAGCAATCTGTTCAAGTATTTGGCAAGAAATTTGTGAAAAAGTCATCTTTATATTTAAGCAAACTCTTGTAAATGATATTTCATCTTTCTCTGTCTTCGGTACAGATGGAGATCAGCCATATGTATAATACCCTGGAACACTTATTAAATGTTTCCCCCATTTTATCTAGGCTTAAGTAGTCTCGCTGTCATTACCTTTATTCACAAACCTTACTCTCCATCTCTTTACTGAGCTTTCATTTTCTCCGAACTTCTGTATTCTATGCATCTTTCCTCCCTTCCTTCTTCCCACAATTTAAAATGTCAGTCCTGGCCGGGTTCGGTGGCTCAGCCTGTAATCCCAGCACTTTGGGAGGCCGAAGCGAGTGGATTGCTTGAGCCCGCGGGTTCGAGACCCGCTCGGACAGCTTGGCGATACCTCGTCTCTACAATAAATCAAAAACTAGCCGGGCGTGGTAGCGCGCGCCTGTGGTTCCGGCTCCTTGGAAGGCTGAGGCGGAAGGAGCGCCGGAGCCCAGCAGGTCGAGGCTGCGGTGGCCGGGAGCGGTCACTGCACTCCAGTCTGGGCGAGAGAGTGCGACTCCAACTCAAAAAATAAAAAAAAAATTAGGTGTCAGTCCTTAGGCTAAGCACTGCAACGTATTAGTCCTCCTTCTCCCATAACACTTATATGTAAATTGCTTGTACTGTGATGATGAGACTGCATGGTTCTTATAAGGACTATATACCATACAGGAAGGGTATGCCTTTGAACCTCATGTTTTTAATGACTTTCATGAAAAAAAAATCATCAGCGCCACTTCAAATGCCCGATTTCTTGTCTCTTTCCAATTGATTTCAGTTTCTTCTGGGAATGTGATCAGCATTGATATTCTTGCAGTCTATTAGCATGCATGCTTCAATGCTGCTTTTTGTTTGGTATGACCACTTCAGTTGGTTTATGTGAAGATTGTGTATCTCCTAGTTCATCTTCCAGTCCATTACCCTTCTATCTGTGTGCTCTATGGGAGGAATACCATAGAATCTTTTAGGAAGCAGGGATATGATGGATTTTTTTAAGGTAACAAATTCTTCCTCTGTTTGTCCTTTACCCCTCCCACCTTTCTGCTCCAACCTCTTCTCTCATTTCCACCCCATATTTCTTTACCCCCTCCCAAACAAGTGTAGAGTCAGTGACCATAAAGTGTCATTAGACTCTGAATCAGGTTTGAGTCTGAATCAATTTTGAATTTTTGGTTTTCATGAATGCTTCTGTAATAATTATGGGCAGCGTCTCTTTCCGCCTTTGTTTTTGTTAATACTGACTGATGTTGTATAAGAAATTCAGGAACTATTCCCTTTTCCTATATTACTTCATGTATTTGAAATGGCATCCCTTCTTTCTTCCTTTATTGAAATGGCAGTATTGATTTTCTTTTGTTAATTTCTGCTTCTGTTTTCAGTAAAAATAATCAAACACACATCACTGAAAGTAACTGCCTCTTTTGTCTGTTCTGAATAGTATTTTAAAATACAAATTTTCTTTCTTATGGTCAACTTCTCTCATACATTAATAGAAGCAGACACTAGAGAAAACCCCAAATATTATTCCTGATTCTGACTTCCATTCCAACAAGTCAGACACTCTGCATTGCTCTTTTTTTCTGAAAATGGGCAAATCCTCGAGGAGTAACTAATTCTAGTTTGGCAAACTGGTCATTCTTATTTTTGAGCATGACTTACAAAAAATGTCCTGTTTGTAGATATGTGCCTTTGCTCACTGTTGTTGTAAGAGATCTTTCTTTCAGATTTGAAAGCCCTGAGTTGGAGAGCTGTCATGAAAAATAGACAATGGAAAAGTCTCCTAAAATTGTTCCAATTTAAGCCAACTTGTTCCATTTATAAAACTATTATATAGGCAGTTGGATATCTGCTTTCAGCGAGTGCATGCGCAGTGGTACCTGAAATTGAGAGCATATGAAATCCACATTTCATATGATAAGATATCCTTCCCAAATAATGAAAATTGTGGTAGAGAAAGAAATTTTCAAGCAGAAATCAGCTTTTTAAGCATTTTTTAAAAAAAGATATTGATGCCCATTATGAACTAAAAGAGCAGCATAAAATATACGCTTTGGTGAGAGAAATAAAAATACTTACTACAGATGGCAAACTGTAGACAAATGCCCTGTATGTGGTATCATGTGTAATTATATCATTTCATCTTGAAACACTTTATGGGTTTTGGCTTACTGGATGTCTGTTGTCTTTATCCTGTCTCATATGCATGTACTCAGTATACACATATATATGTATACACATAATTTTATTGTATCAATCCATTTAAATTAACTCTTTTGGCTTTTTCTTTGCTGTGTGGCTGGAGGGATCGCATACCAGAGATTTTAAAATAAAGGACATTTTAAATTTCAGACTCGAGAAAAAAAAATCTGTTATCTGTTAGGTTTCATAAGGAGCAGATCAGTAATTGAAGATTCAGAGTAAATTCTATGGGCAAAGTTGGTTTAGATGATGAAGTTATGTTTGCTAAAATAATATCAAAGCTTGTGATAGCAAATCTTAGAATTCCTCATCTATAACTTATAGGCATAAGAACAACATAGTATGCATTTATTAGGACTGGTTAAACTATTAAAATCAGATGTTCTGGTGGCAGTTAGAAAGAACAATGTAAAGAAAATAAAAGGAGCTATTTTTTAGGAGTTCTGAAGAAGGCAGTTTTGCAGACCTGAGTGAATTCTGCCTTTTCATGTTGAATATTGTTCTGGTTCTCATCCAGACTAGTTCACAAGTTCAGTATAATAAATTTATGATAACTATGAAACCAAACCATCCCTTCAGGTCTTTGGAGAGAAATTTGGAAAGAGTAGTGGGGAAAGCAAATATGTACTTTTGTTAGCCATGCCGTATATAAAGGAGGTAAATATTAGAGTACTTGTTATTCACTTGAGAAAGGTGCCATTGGAGAATGAATCCAGCAAGAAATCTTCAACAGCTCCTGAAAGAAAAGTTATGTTTTTGAAGTCCAGTGTATCATTGGGGTGGGAGAAGTATTATTTCCATATGTGTCAGGGTTAGATTGTATTTGTAGTTATTTAAAAAGAAAGCAGTTGAATCTCACGAATTCAGAATTCTGTTAATTTGTAAACAACATTGCCTGAGGGATTTTTTAAACTGCTTAAGAGAATAAACTTTTCAAACGCTTTAGAAGTAACGCCTGGTATACTCATTTCCAACAGTTGTTTGTACGTGAGGCAAAAATACTTGCTGGACAGCATTTTGTTCACTTCACTCTAGCTATGGTGTGTACAGTAATTCCTCCCTAAGTCTGAATTCCCTAAATCAAAATTATAGCCTATACATACTTACACCTATGTACTTTTTCCACCATCTCAAGAATTTTGGATCAAGATTATGTGAATCTCCACTCAATCCCAGTTGTGAATTTGGGACCCAAAATCAAACGCTTGGATGGACGATTGGATAAAAGAAAGAAACCTCTTTTAATATTTTATTTGTAACATGGAAAAGTGAATTTACAAGGGTTTCATTAAAACTACGAGGGAGGAAGATCCTGGAAAGTTTGTAGTCAGCAGATAATGGCAAGTGAAAGTTAATTGTACAGCATCCTTTAGTGCACATTTACCAAACACAATTGATTTTTTAAAACTTAATGTGCTGTTGTTATTGTTTTATTTTTGATGAATGTTAGCAAAAATTTATGAGTTCTCTTAGGGTCACTTCTAGCCAGTCTCCTGAACTCTAGAGAATGTGGCATCGTTCAATTCTAGAGATAATTCTGAGAAAGCCTAAAGTCTCAGGTATTCATGCTTAGCTACAGGGATCCACTCTGATCTCAGAAGACTGGGACCTTCTTTTTCTGTGTGTCTGAGAAGTGGGATTTTTCTTTATAGTCTATTATTCTTGCCAACAGCTGAACTTTTCCTAAGCTACGTTCATCTTTAATGAAAGAAAAGCTTTCATCTGAACCCCCACTTTCTATCCTCAGCCAAGCACATTGTTACCCCAAGCCTAAGTCTCATTATTTTGAGTCAGCAGGGCTCAGCTAGTTCACAGCTATGCATTCTCCATACTTTATTGTGGACTTTTGTCCTATTCCTCAGTTTTCTGCTCCTTCCAGGCCTGACTTTCCCTTTCACCTCACTTGATCCATTATTAAATCTCAGCTTGTGTTTCTCCTGACTAGCACCTTATCTATCCCAAATTAGCATATACAAGCAAAGTCATTTGTCTAAACTTGGAAGGTAGCATCCTACTCTGACTAAGAAGCAATGTGAGAGGAGTACAAAAAGGGAAATTTGTATTTCTGGTCCTTCTGCTGCCACCTACAACCTCCCTGCCCTCTGAATGAAATTGTCAAGCTTTGATATGGATTAGGTATTTTTTTCTGTATCTCCTATAGACCACTGAGTTACTTACCCTTTATCTACAGTGAATATGTATTTGGACTAAACATGGTGGGGTCATCTGATCTAAAAAGGGACCAAATATTTAAAACCAGAACTGTTCCTTATATGCTGTTATTCTTGTAACTCAACAATATCTTTCCTTTATTCTATTTTATTTTGTTGAGTTGTAGGGTACAAGTGAGGGTTTGCTACATAGGTAGGCTGTATGTAGGTGATGTTTGGGCTTCTAGCTGGCCCTCTCTCCACCTGGTAGTGGACCAGGTACCCATTGTGTTACCATAGACACCCCCTCTATCCTCCCACTCTCCCTCCCTTAGCAGTACCTGGTGACTGCCAATCCCTCCCTTGTGCTAATGTGACTAGTGTTCAGGGCCCGCTTTTGAGTGAGAACATGCGACATTCAGTTCTTTGTTTCTGCGATAGTATGATGGTCTCCAGCTGCAGCCAAGTTGCTGCAAAGGCCATGGTTTTGTTCTTCTTTATAGCTGTGTAATACTCAACATATTTGTACCACAATTTCTTTATCCAGTCCACTTTAGGTGGGCATCTGTGTTGATTCCACGTTTTTGCTATTGTGAATAGTGGGCCAATAAACATGAGTGTACAGGTGTCTTTTCCCTCCACTTTTCATAGCCTAAAGGTGAGGGAGTATGGCGAGAGTGAGAAGGTTTTGTGAAACAAATCTTGCCTCCCTTTGAATGTGAAGAATAAGTTCTGATTTGTTCTTTTTTTCTTTTCCTTTCTTCTAATTTTTTTTAAAGCAAAATGGATTTACCAGGTAAATTTTCACAAATAGCTATGTTCAGTCTCCTATTGATCTGGGGCCCCTGTATAAACATCCATGGTTTGTATACTTAGTGACCTCCTCATGCTTTTTCTTATGGTAAATAAGTCCAGTCTGCCTCTCCAGGGAATGTCTAGCCATGTGTTTTCTTTCCAGCTTTGTTAAAGCATCATTGAAAAATAAAAATTGTGTATGTTTCAAGTGTACACATTGTGAAGTAATGGCCGCAATCAAGCTAATTAATATAACTCGTCTCACATTGTTACTAGTTACTAGGTTGTGGTGAGAACACTTAATATCTACTCTCATAGCAAATTTCAAGTAGACAATACAGTTTCATTAATTATAGTCCTTATGCTGTACATTCGATTCCCAGAACTTATTTATCCTGCATAATTGAAAATTTGTACCATTCTCTCTTACCCCAACTCCTAGTCATATTTTAAAGGTTCTAGTGAGTGGCCTTTGATGTCATAGTTTGTTTGTCTTTCTTCACAGGTATATTTTGCTGATCATATTCTCTCTTTTGGAAAACATGTGGATTACTCTTCTCACTTTCTTGAGAAAACTGTTGTCTGTGAGATTTATTATCTAGGGTCTCATCACTTGCTAAAAGAAAAGATTGCTAAAATGGCTATATAATTAATGTGGTGTTAAGATATTAACTGACATAAAGGACAGAGGAAAAGTGGAATGAAATGTACCAAAAATGACTTCGTAGAAGACACAAAAGTCTTCCAGATTTTTAAAATTGTTGTCTAGACTCAGGAGAGGGAACCATTTGTATAGTTAGTTATCTATTGCTGCATAACAAATCATCCCAAAACTTATTTTCTTAAAACAGCAATAACAATTTATTATCTCTTATGATATCTGTGGATCATGATTTTGGGAATGAATAGGTTGGATGATTCTGGCTGAAGGTCTCCAATGAGGCCGCAGTCAAGTGTTGGCTGGGGCTGCAGTCATCTGAAGACTTGTCTGGGGCTGGAGGATTTTTCTCCAGGTGGCTCACTCACATGGCTGGCAAGTTGGAGCTGACTGGAGGTAAGGAGTCTCGATTCCTTTCTGTGTGGGCTTCTCCACAGGTCTGCTGGAATGTCCTTACAGGATAGCAGCTGGCTTTTCCCAGAGGAAGTGATCCAAGAGACCAAGGTGGAAGCTACAATGCATTTTTCGACCTATACTTGGAAGTCACTCATCACCACTTGTGCCGTATTCTATTGGTCATACAGGACCAGGCCCGAGTCTTTGTAAAAGGAGACTATCCAAGGACATGAATGCCAGAAGGTCTACATCACTGGGAGCTATCTTGGAGGCTGGCTATCACACCATGCATATGAATAGGGAAAATACCTTCTGAGTACCAAAAATAGAAATAATAACAATAATAGCAGCAACTGCTTTTCTGTCTTACTGTTTGTTGTACAGAAACTCTTCATGCAATTTCTGGGCTGGCATTCTCTCCTGGTTCTCTTCTTTCCTCTTGGCCTCTATTTTGTCTGTCACTTTCATGGATCTGTTTCTTCATTCTACTCCTTCAACATGTTTTCCCTAGGGACTTCTCTGTAGTTCTTGTCCACTCTCACTGTACACACTTTACCTGGGTGACCTCATGAGTGCCCACTACTGAGGTCTCAAGTCCATATCTTCTGCCTAAACTTCTTTCATTACAGGCACCTATCTTCAAAAGGCATTTTCAAACCGAACATGTTCAAAACCTAACTGATCGCTTTCCTTTCTAAGCCTGCTCTTCCTGTACTTCCTTTCTGGATGAATGACCCGCCTCAATACTGGACTGTGAACTTGAGAGTAGGGCAGCTTCTTATCTTTTTAACCCCCCTGCTTAACGTGATATCTGACATGAAGTTGATACTGGAGTGTTTGCTGAGTGAACATGTGCTTTGTGAAATCTCTATTTGTTAGCATTTTTATGTTTTTCAGAGTGGTGAAATGCCAACCTGGCAAAGACAAATTATAAGAAAACTTTGATAGAATTGCAGCATTAGGGTAAAATGGACAAAATATACATGCACATAGACATAATATTTATGAGTTGTTTTGAACACTTGTTTATGAGCCAGAAAAGATGTCTGAGAGTCATTGTCAGCTATTACTTGAAGTCTTAATGTCCAGTACTGCCATAAGAAGTCCACAATCCTAAGTATAATCAGCATGGAAGCAAAGCTCTGTCTTTTCAAAAATCATTTTATTGGCTATTCTACAAATATGGTCCCTCGCAACCACCCTTTGCTCCAACCCAACATAACTTCAGCTTTCTCATTTGACCTGCCTCATCTATATAATACACTGGTACTGAGTAGCTTAAACTGAAATCTCTGTCAAAGGACAAGAAAATAGAGTGGTGGTGGTGGTGGTGGTGGTGATAGTTAGCGTCTACTGATTTTCTTTTATGTATCAAATGATATACTAAGTGGTCTGTATGCATTATCTCATTT
>CAUYQG010201550.1:0-39540 GCA_963574415.1 Tarsius wallacei | reverse complement strand
TGAGGTCTCGCCAGGTTACCCAGGCGGGTCTCGAACCCGCGGGCTCAGGCAATCCACTCACCTCAGCCTCCCCAGGCGAGGGATTACAGGCTGAGCCACCGAGCCCGGCTCATTTTAAGGAGTTTTATGGACCTTATGAAGCTTATCCAATAACTCTAATGTAAACATTCATCTACTGCTACACTGTTCAGTATGACAGCCAATAGCCTCATGTGGCTATTTAAATTTTTTAATTAAAAATTTTTTTTCAGTTACATTAGCCACATTTCAGGTGCTCAATAGTCACAGGTGGGTTGTGGTAACATATTTGACACAAAGATAGAATTTTTTGTCACTGCAAAATGTTCTATTGGACAGCATTACTATAAAACATTTAGGATATGATTTTCTTTTATTGAAAAATAACTCCATTTACTTATAACTTCAAGACTACTTCAATTGCATAAAGACTCCATGTGGCCCATCTACATATCTCCAAGAACCCCCTACCTAAGAACCTCTCTTTAGATGAATTTTATTTTAGTCATAAATGTTTTATTTTGCATTGGGTTCAACCCAGGAACTAAACTCTCTTTGAACGAGATAGGATATAGGTTCCAAAGTTTTATAATTTCAGTTATTACATACAATGACAGAAGAACTTGCACTTGCAACAGGAAAAGTTGTTTCAAGTGCAGAAGGTATTTTTGGAGGAGAACCTAGATACAGAATAAATATTAAGAAATAGTCAAGAGTCAGACTTATCTACATAACCAAAACAATTGGTTAAAAATAGAATGTTCAGTTGCTATGTTCAATTAGTATCTTTTATTTATTTTAGTAAACATATATGATACTCACTGTGTCAAAGGGTTATTAAAATAGAAAGAGAGGAAAGAGAAAATTTTTCAATGCTGTGATGGGAAAATAAATAGCTGAGTTGAGTAACATTTTAGATGTTTAGGCAAAACAAAAGGTGGAGAAAATGTAAGAGAACTTGTGTCTTGCAATAAGTAGCTTTCTGGTTCATTGTAGTCTGTCAAATGTTTAGGATGCTTAAAGCAATAATAATTTACCAAAGCTCTCATGATCTCTCTCAGAAAAATCATACTTTTAAGACATAAAAAATAGCCTAGTTTTACTGGCTTTTATTCTTCAGATATTGAAATTAACTTTTTAAAAAGTTAATTTCATTTTCCACCTAAAGTCAGGTATAGTTTTCTCAGGGTCACTGTTTATTCGTTATTTAAAAGGAGTCGACTCAACTATAGATACCAGTAGATGGGAAGCAGTGAAGTAAAAATACAAAAAATCAGACAATACAAAAGACACTTGGAGATGGCTTTGAGATGCATTTTTCAGCACATTTTCATCTTATGCTTTACACAGGCATTTTCTTCAGACCCATAAGAGGTGACTCTGAAACATGCTGAGTGATCAAAGAAAGTTAGCCTGAAATTTAAACACCATGGGTGAACTAGCCACATATAGATAATTAAATTAATGGCATCACTTTGCATATTTATATTCTGTATTTCACCTTACTTCTGTGAGCATGTAACCACTAAAGAGAATCTATGAACTCATTGGTCTTATTCATTCCGGGAATTTATTCACATCTTCAAGATGCTTAGTTTTAAAATGATCAATTCGATTGATTTTTGTTTTACTTAAATCTATTTGGCTGGCCTTAGCTGAGTGTCTTGGTGTTGTCTTAATTGAAATAGTTGCTATATGGTGTCAGAAGACATTGGAAATTTGATTTCAGATGCCAACATAACAAGTTACTGTTTAAATATGCTTGAGACAAGTACCAAGGTGTTTGGATTAGCCATAAAAATGCTCAACATGCCCTCTGCTGGGCCTTTGTTTTATAAGGCTGGAACAAAAAAACGCTGTGTCATCCAGTTGTACAATGGGTTGAGTATATGAATTCCACTGTGACTATGATATGCAATGAATAAACTCTAACTATAAATTCACAAGTCTTTCTGGCACGGATAAATCTGGCTCACTTAGTTTCAAAAGGAAGATTCAGAATACCATCTAGGCTGAAATAAACGAAAACTTTGTTATGTGCTTAGGAATTCCCCTGTGTTTTATGAAACAAGATGATCTTATTGTTGGGTGATCTCTCCATAAATATTAAACCAGTTAAATAATTTTGCCATCCACAAGAGCCTAGCTGAAGAGGAGTGGATGGTAATTCCAGATTTTTTCAGGGCTTGCAAAGGTGCATTTCTATTCCCCCTGCCCACAGTTGGGGTGGAGGGAGGAAACTGTGGCCTACTCCTATGAATAAGCACATATTTTTATAAATTAAATGTGTGTTTTACATACAGAACAGAATGGGGAATTAAGCTTCAGTGTTTCCTTTAGCAAAATTATTTATATATTTGCCATGGATCAAAATACTTTACAACACCCTATGTGATAAAGTAGCAAATAGCTAGCAAGTATCTTCCCAACAACTTCCTTCATATTCAAATTGGGTTATAGAGTTCATTTGCATAAACTGTGCACATGTCAGCCACATTTTAGTTGACCACATATTCCTGCTTATAATTTCAGAGGAGGTAAATCATGAAACTGGACTGAACCTAGAGAGAATATTGTTTCTACATACCCCAGTGCAAATAAAACTGACCAGAATACAGTTGCTTATTTTCTTTTTCAATTGCTGCTGTAATAGACTCCATGGTTGTTTGTTTCAGAGACAAGATCTCACTCTGTTGCTCGGGCTGGAGTGCAGTGGCACCATCATAACTCACGGCAGCATTGAACTCCTGGCCTCAAGTGATCCTTTTGCCTTGGCTTCCCAAAGCTCTGGAATTACAGGTGTGAGCCACCATGCCAAGCTGGCTATTTTTTTAATGAATTTCTCCCTAAGGCATCCAGATCGGCTTTTCATACCCTTGAAACTAAAAAAGATTTTAATTTAATCAAAGTGAAAATTATTCATGACTCATTTAAGTCAATATCCTCAATTAAATTGTAGTTATTTGAGTTTCCTAGCACATCATCTATAATTGCTTATGCTATTTTTTTTTTGAGAAAGCAGGATTTATTGAGAGGACAGAAAAGCTCCCACAGTAGGAGGGGACCAGAGGGGGTTGCCCTCCTTATGCTATTTTAACACACTAAATAAAGTTGGTGTAAAACTGCTGCTTGGAGCACTAGAAATTTGCATTTCGTTGTATATGTCTTCACTGCTTTCCTTTTGTTACTAATGCTAGTAGCATATCAAAGACAAGTGTGGAACTTAGTGGCAGGAAAACAATCGTGTTAAAGGAGTTGGGAATATCTATTTTTTTCATTTTTCTTTTTTTTTCCAGTTTTAGCCATATATTTAGTAAAAATTATCTTTTTTGAATGTATTTTTTGTTCTTTATCATGAAAATGAAAGATAATGATAATAAAATCTTTCTGAGGTTTCAATGACATGCACAGTGGTATTAAAATAGTTAATATTAAATCACAGTTGTCATTAAGTGTTGAGACAAAGCCTTGTCTTAACAAATTTTTTAAACATATTTTTTATTTTTAAATTGTGGGGTACAGCTAAGGGTTAGGTATACAAATATGCATTGTGCAGGTACCCTTGTTGATGAGGTGTACCCCCTGTCCCCAGACAGATACTGACTACCGTTAATCCCACTTCCCTTCCCCTCCCGGCCCCCCCATAGTTTCCTGCCACTGTCAATCCTTTTATTAGAGTATTGCAATAGTTGTTCAAGGTCCACTTATGAGTGAGAACATGTGATACTCAGATCTTTGTTTCTGTGAGAGATCACTCAGTATTATAAACTCCAATTACATCCAGGTTGCTGTGAAATTCATGATTTTATTCTTTTTTATGGCTATGCAATATTCCATTGTGTATATGTACCACATTTTTTAATCCAGTCCTCCTTTGATGGACACCATGGTTGGTTACAGGTTCTTGCTGTTGTGTACAATGCTGCGATAAACATACGTGTGTAGGTATCTTTTTTATAGAGTGATTTGAGTTCTTCAGGGTATATTCCCAGTAGGGACCAATTTATTTTTAATTGTTGTTAAGTCATTGAACAACAAACAAAAAGTTGCATCCACAGTTTATGCTCTAACCCTCCATTAGTTTTTCACATAGCCTTAATATTTTGCAAGATTTGCAAACTGGCTGGGAGGACACTTGAAAAAACAGTAATCATACCTGTCATTAAATATTTTTGAAGAAAAATTATTTGGATTTTTATGTAATGAAAAGTTCTTGAATGATTCATCACTAAGGCAACTTGATGTAGTGAAAAGAGCACTGGGATAGGAACTTGAAAGTCTCTATTCATGGGCTGATAATCCAACACTGATTATCTGTCACATCGTAAGAAATTAACTGGTGTGTCTTAAGTTTTTTTATCTCTACCTTTCTTGCTAGCTTCACTAGCAAATATGGTCTCAAAAAGAAAAAAAAGTGAAAGGAATTGTAAAGTTATTACAAGATGTCATTTATTTTCAAAAAACAATCTTCAATTGATTACCTTAATTGTTAATTTTTTTTTTACTTTTCATGAGAAAGAATGACTGTCTTCCATATGCTGATAGTATTTGCTAGACACTCTGCTTTACTAAAATTGTTTTAAAACAGATGTCTTTAATTGGTAGTTTTTTTTTTTTGAGAACTGCATTCTTTTAACCATATATTTGCATGCCTGTGTCATCTTGATCACATCTATATTAATGCGGAGTGAAGCAAAGAGCTAGATATTTTAGCTTATTTTATACCCACCAGAGCACTCAGAGGAAGAACCAGGACTCTTTTGCCACTTGAACAATATATAAACCATTTAAATCCTTCCTCATTCTTACCATACCCCTCTAATGTAAAGGAATTGTCTCCAGGTACAGTTGCAACATTTCAAGTAAGAAGAGCTTGTTTCTTCTCTTGGTAGAATGTTTACAAAAAGTAATCTGGTTCAAAATATACTTTGCTTAGGATCCAAGGGTTAAATGTGCCATATATTTTTTTATGCTATTCAGCATTTTCTCCTTCAACAAGTCTTTTATGGTATCCCCCATTTAAAGTACATATCACTTTTAGAAAACAGTAGGAAAATACCCATACACAATGTAGCTTATTCTTGGAAATGAAATTTTAATTTGCTTTGTTTTCCATTAATGAACCTGAAAGGATTTTAAGTTAATTCAGTTTATAATTGATTTGTATTATTTATAAGTTATTAAAGCCAGTACTTAAATAATCATCACATTGAGATGCTTACAAGTCAATTTTTTTCAAGATCTTTTATTCAGAAATTAAATTTTTTAAAGTATGCTTCTAAAGATCAAAGTGTCCATTCTTAATTATTTTATTGGATCCAGATATGTTACAACTATCCTTTAAAAATTACTAACTTTCCATTTGATTCAGTTTTACTTCCTCTTTAAATGTGTGATTCTCTACCTTAAATAACCTCAGGATGTTTTCCTAGAAATGCAGTCAACCATCTGAAAGTAATTTTTCTGTCTGGTATGTGGGGTGCTTGATGGGTGTATGTGGCAATCATATAGCTTAACTATGCTTACTATACTCATTTTCATCAAAATATTGGCCAAAATATTAAGAACAGATGTATATATGTGTATACTTTTTCTCAGACTCTGGAGAAATCTTTTTTGTGAGGATTAAAAGGTATGTCAGACTTTTGGAGAAATTACTTTGCAGTTTTTTTTAAACCTTTGGCAACTGTAAGAGAGACGATTGCTTCTCAGGTGCTGTTATTACCCTGAAACTTAGTGATTTTAGCATGCTTTGAGAGAGTTTTAAAAAGTGATACAATTGAAAAAGGCAGCAATTCAGTGGTGTTTCAACAGACATCTTAATATGGGAATGTTTCTAGATAAGAAATCAGGAGACAAAACTTCTAGTTCTAACTTGATTGCCAAACAATTCTGTAAGACTCAATTTGTTAGAAAAATGAACAGACTTTTTCAGGGTGTCATACTACCTTAGCAGGAAGGAAGGGAGAAAAAAAGGAGGAGAATGAAAAATTGGAAGGAAGAGTGGGGAAAGAAACTCTGAAAATAAAAACCAGTGACATCGCTTGGTGACAATTCAAGCAACTAAGTCAATAAATGCTTATTTTACTGTAATTGGCATGTTTATGAAGAATTCTGAGAGAAAATGAGAATATACACAGAAACCTGACCTAGAATAAGAGTTCAAAGAGAGTTACCCTAAGAAAATGACATTTTTGCTTAGTTCTAAAAAAAACAGGTGAATTTATGAAGAGGTAAGGAGAGGAAAACTGGAGGAGGACAGAGTTCTGGGTGCCCGGTGAAGAAAGTGTTTCAAAAACAGGAGGTAATCCTTTATGCTAATGCTGAAGATAGATCAGGAAAGCCAAGGACTCTGAGACTTGTCTATTGGGTTTAGTGACCTTGACAATAGAAGTTTTGGCAGAGTAGTAGGGGCCAGAGCATAAGAGGAGAAGGTTTGAGAGAAGAGGAGAGGAAATGAAGCTTTCTAGGAGTTTTTCTGTAAAGGCAAACAGAGAAATAAGGTGGTAGCTGAGTAGGGGTTTGCGGGTGAAGGAGAGTTACTTTAAATAAAAAGGTTGGAGATATTAAAGCATGTTTATGGGCTAATGGGAATGATTGAGTAGAAAGGGAAAAGTTGAAGTTGCAGGAGAAAGAAGGGAGGACTGCTCAAGGGATGCCCTTGAGTAGGTCAGAGGGAATAGGATCCAATGAGCAACCAGTAATTTGGTATCTGCCTAATGTCTAGCATCCTTTCACTCAAGCACTCAACAAAAATTTAATCAGTAGCTACCTACTCTGGGTCAGTCATTGCTAGGAAGTCATAATAAAGATATGCAAAGACCCGTTCCTGCCAAAAAGTAGAAAAAACTATGTACACACAGATACAATATAGTATAATAATCATTATATATACTAAAGGCACCAGGAAGAAGCTAAGGGAGCTCAGAATAGTGAGCAGTGAATTCTGCCAAAGGGAATAGTAGCATTTGTATTATCATCCAAAATGCTTTTATTATCTAAAGTAAACATTAGTTTATTTTCAAGCAGTTCTGCGCACTAGTATTAAAACATGACAATTTTGTGTTAACATAGTAATTTAGATAGACATTATAAAGCACTTCATTATTGTCTGTACTCTTTAAATTATATTTTGTGTTCCATTTGTTTAATTGTAGCTGGATATAGCTAACAAATTTTTGCAAATCTACTTGCCATCAATTTCAGAATAAAATTCAAACAAAATCCAAAAATATTTATCTTTCATTTTCACCACATGTATTAGAATAGTAGGAAACAGTGCAGAATTCCTGCCTCTGTGGAGATGCCTTAGAAAGATCGAGATGTGCAACAAATAAGAAAAGCCGAATGACACGTCTTATAGAATGCCAAATGAATTCTACAATTAAGAAGTGCTTCATGTTTAGAGGAATAAAAGATAACTAAGTGAAGTGGTTAGCAAAATTATTTAAGTGGGTTCTAATCCTTGTTTTCTTGATATTCTTGACTGTTATTATTAATTTCCATCATAAATTAGTGACCTTAACTTCACCACTTCAAAAACTAATATAAGACACGTCTTAAAATTTTTCAGATTATTTTTCAGAGATTCTATGATTAATTTATGTTTACATAGAAATGAATCAAATGTATTTGATTTTATTAAATCAATCATTTTGAATTAAAGCCTTAAAAAGTCATATGAACATAAAAATAGTTTGCATGTATTAATATTAGTGTATATTTGATTTGAGTCTACCTATAATGCTTATAGTATACTTAGCTTTGGTGTTTTGTTTTTTACCAACAGCACTACAGCATCAAACCATAAGTTCTTTTTCCATTTGAACTTTGCTTTCTTGTGAACTTAAAAGGCTGCTACATACATGCAGTAGCAAATATATTTCCAAAATGCAATCTATGATCTGTGTATATGGAATCAGAAATAATTTAAGCCGTGGTCTATTTTTAATCTGCCAAGAACCACTGTCTATATAAGAAATTTACCACATATTATTAGTTTAACTGTTTTTTAAAGTCTGTTTAAATATTTTAGCACAATAAAAATGTATTTAAAAATCAGTACTTAATAAGCAACATTATTTGTCATACCTAAATCAATAATACTTTACTTTTAAAAATACTTATTTTTTATTTACATTGCCAAATTTATAATTTTACAACTAATAAAAGCAAAGCAAAACCCTGATGTTCTCCAAAAGTAAATTTCAATTAAGGCTTTTTATCTCAGTTTTTTCCAAATTCAATATGTTTTCATTCAATTTTATATTAGTAATATACAGTATAACCCTGTTAAAAAAAATTACCTCTGGAAAAATCATTGTTAAAATCTTCAGCAAAATTGTTTCTTTGGTTAATGGTACAATCAGACATATCAAGGGCTAATTATATGCTTCAATAATTTGGCTCTATTAGAATCTCAGAGATGACCCAACATACAATGAACACAATTATGTATTTCATATTCTGTTTGTAAACATGTTTGTCTGTTGAATTTGTGCACATATATTTGACTCCAAACAATCAATCAATTCTTTGAAAGTATCAAACTAGTTTCATATGTATAACATATAGAGCAAGTAAAACAATTAACTGCTTATTTATTGGATTTTTCACTTTTCAGAAGATTTTCTTGGTAGAAATAGTGCTAGAGCTGTTAACTGCTTCCCATACTGAACTGAAGTTTATTTTTTAAACCTGACTCTAAATAAATAAGTCTTAGATATTTTGAAAATATTTTATTCATAACATTGAAAATCTGAAGGACTGATTCTGCAAAGCAGTCAAGTAGACATGATAAAAGGAGACCATTCCTCAAACCCTTTCCCTGGCGTTGATGGGCAGAATATATTAACCTGGGTCATCTCATTCAAATTCCCTCTGTAAATGACCAAAGATTTACTCCTGGAGAATTTGGGGGATCTTAGGTGATGGTTTTTATGTTGTTCAGACATTGAAAGGAAGCCATTAAATAAATACAACATTTTTGGCTCATTAATATATTTATCATGCTAGTTCATCCTCAGAATTTAAAAGAGCTTAGCAAAACATACTAAATAAACTGCATCAGTGTACATAATAAAAGGCCATAAGGTAGACACATTTTCCTTAAGAACAAAATTTAATGTCTCCTAATATAATTTTAAATACAGGAAATTGTGGGAATAGAAGGTGACCAAGATCCTGAAAAGTGGTAAGATATATAGATAAAAGGAAAAAAACATAATTGGACTTAGAGCACCATAAGGAGTATGCTAGAATACAGAAGGTAGTAGTTGGAAAGTGGAATAGTTTGAGGGATTGCAGCCATTGCAGATGACAAGATAAGCATATGATCACAGGAATGGGTATAGGAGAGAACCTCAAGAAACTGAGAGGCCAGAATATCAGAGGGTGAATATTGAAAGTCACCAAGAATTACATTAGAAGTGATTTTGGAGTGCCTGGGCTTGAATCCTGGTACTGTGCATTTACCAGCTGTGTATCCTTGGGCAAGTTACTAAACCTCTCTTCGTTTCCCATCTGGTAAAATGAAGATAACGACAGTATATTTCTCATAATTATTAGGATAAACAATTTAATGCTTATAAAACTCTAGATAGTATTTGGTATATGGTAAATGATATATGAATGTTTATACTATTATCGTGACCATAATAACATCATTATTTTTATGATACATTCTTGTGTGAGTCTCTGCTTTGCATTCATTAGAAATGTATTAAACAGCTATCTCATGCCAGGCATTGTGCTAGGTATCCTTTTAAAACTTTTGAATGATCTTCTTTGACTGTTTATGCTCCAGAAACTTCAAGTTGAACAAAAATGATACACTGAAGACTCACCAAAAAGTTAATCTTGAAGTCTTTGCCAGGAATTCTTTTTGCTAATGTGAAATGCTGTTTAGTAAGACTACAGTAGACTCAGGAGGAAATGGGACAGGCCAAAACAGTGATTACTTTGATCTGTAAACTACACATGCTCACTGTAGCAAAAGAGATGCTTAGGGGTAGACCCAGCTACAGGCCATGAAAGAGAATCTAGCCGTATTGCTGAGGCATAGTAGTATCCAAAACCTATGGTGATAAGAGTTAGAAAGCATAAAGATAAGAAGTTAGCCTTGTGGTGTTTCAACAGAAAAAAATGTGTTCATGTCCTAGTAGTTAGGTTTAAACACATGGGGCTAACATCTTGGAGGTTGGCTATCAAGATATAGACACTTGGGCATTAGAAAATAAGATAGAGATCCAGTTATTGAAAATGAAGTAAGTTACTTAAATAATGATCCTCTTTATAAAGGACCATACTTTTAAAGTCTGGGGCTGCTAAGAGAGCTAACCTAGGCTATTCTTTATTATTTATAAAAAGTGCCTTAAGTTTGCATTATCACCTGGCCAATTGCCACAGGCAGTTTCACCTTCTGGCTCAAAACACACATTTTCTCCATCTACACAGATGCCAACCATAATGTTGCATAAGTGAGTGTGTTTTGTATACTTTAGCTAAAACTCAGCGTAAGTTTGAGCAGACATGGGGAAGGAAAACAATGTGATGTGAACTTTGTTCTCTGTGTTTAGGCAAGCTTCGACCTATATCTATGCCAGTGGAATATAATTGGGTGGGGGACTATGAAGATCCAAATAAGATGAAGAGAGATAGTAGAAGAGGTAAGTGTTCTAGAATTTCAGTGTAGGCTGGGTTTTTTGAACAATAAGCAAATTTAAATGTTCTTTAAGTAGATTGTTATGGCTTCAGTGGAAAACATATTCTATCATTGACTTTATTGTACAGCAAAAACCAAACCAGACCAATGTTTGACTATCTAGACTCATTAAATAGATATCTTCCCTGAATGCTTTCTAAGGGATTCAGGATAGATAAGTACAATGTGAAAAGTGAATATCTGATTGTTATTTGAAGGTGAATATTGGAAAACAAAGTCAGAAGTGTGAAACTGCATAAAAAATTAAGTTCAGTGAATAGAAACAGTTTGTCATCAGTCCCCATTGGTCCGCAATGCAACCTCACTACTTTTGTATTGAAACAGCCTCAAAATGAGCATTGAAGCACTTGGGTAAAAGTGAATGGAAACTGGGCCATTGACTCTAAGGACAACCATTTAGAAATGGAAAAAAGATGCTTTGTTTTTTTTCTGTTCTGTTTGTTGTTCAGGGTTATCTTTTTACGTGGGGGTGGGCTACTCTTGAAGTATCTACCAAAAGTAAGTTTTTATGTTCACTTATCCTGCTATTGAGATGAGCAGTAAAGAGAGCAACTGAAAGTTTCACTAATAAACAGGATTTGACCAAATGTGGGTATGGTGGGCCCAGTGAGTCATATAGAAAGCTATAAGATTATAGATGGAAAACAAAACAAAACTATTCATAGAGCCTAAGCTCACTAAGCTTCCTTCATATGTTTGAACTGTTTGCCTGTTACTTCTAGTCAGTGTACAGATTTTATTTCAGTACTGCACAGATCCACAGACCACATCAACAAGCAAGCATGAACATCTGTTTTATTAGTCTTCTTAACACTTGTTTTATGGAGTGAGCATAGGAACATTGACGCATTTCTTGGTATCTACGTATTCATTCCATTTTCCAAGCTTCAATTTCTAATCTCATTTGTTTTATAGAATAAACCAAGAAAAAATAAGACAAATGCTTATCATATGCTATCTCTGAGTCACTCTTTTCAGACTTTATTATATAGTGACATCTTGGGGAGGAGGGAAAGCCATATGAAGTACTGAGTGCTGGCTGTTAATTTAAGCATGGATTTCCTCAACTAAGTTTCCTGACCCTTGGTTCATAATGAAGGCTTTAACTTCTCCACTCATGCTACCTAGCATGCTGCAGGCCAGTGTTTGTTATCAGGCTTTAGCAGAATCTCCCTGAGGGAGCTTGCTAAAACTTTATGAGCTATACACCCAAAACTTCTGATTCAAGCTCCACAGATGATTCTAATACAGTTGGTCCAGAGGTAAAACTTGAAATAATCTATAGGCTGTCTATTTTTCATTTTTCTATGATTCCTAATAGTTAAGACGTGCTAAATGTTACGACATATGTTATAAATTAATCAAGTTAAAGTTCTGACTGACATCTGATAGCACAATTGAGAAAGAATGGCAAATTTGGGGTATTTGCATATTTATATTGGTATATTTATCTCTTTTTGTGTAGAAAACTCTCTACTTCGATATATGAGCAATGAAAAAATTGCTCAAGAAGAATACATGTTTCAGAGAAACAGCAAAAAAGACACAGGGAAGAAGTCAAAAAAGAAGGGTGATAAGAGTAATAGTCCAACTCACTATTCATTGCTACCTAGTTTACAAATGGATGCATTGAGACAAGACATCATGGGCACTCCTGTGCCAGAGACTACACTATACCATGTAAGTAAACTTTCAAAGACTCTTTGATACAGCTCTTATGGGGAGACTGGCAAATAACTCTTTGGGGTAAATTCTAGATTATTTTTATCATATTGCCAGATTTTAACAATGGAGTCTAACTTTAAAGTTTATGCCTTTAAAAAAATGATGGGTTAATTGTTTTGTTTTTCAGTTCATGTGTTCAATGAGTTCATATGTTGTAGCAAGTTGGATTTTTAATGAGCTAACTTACTATGCACAAAATTGGTGGAGAACAATAATTAATAGCTAACTAGTCACTGGTGTGATAATATACAGTAAATGAATAGTTTTAAAATTCAACATTAAAGATATAATTTTAATATATTTGTGCCTACATTTAAAAATGAGCATCTACTATGTGCTAGGTATGGTGTGCTGTGCTATAGGTAAATATGGGAAGACTTGGCACACCATTATATGGGGGAAAAGACATGCTGAGAGTCCCAGTATAATTTAACTGTTTAATTAGTGGATATAGAAGGTATAGGAGGAGAAAGAAGGCCTTAGCCTTCAGAGGAAATGATGAAAGTCTTCAGAGTGGGGAGCATTTGAAGAGTAAAAGATGAGTAGCAGCATTTTAAGTGGGAAGGCATATATGCAGATACACCACAAATGTGTGAGACTATGGTATGTTCTAGGGACTTCATGTGGCTCAGAATTGCTGGCTTATTGACAACTGAGAGAAATCATGTGAGGAAGGGGTAGTAGATGGGCCTAGAAATATAAGCAGGGGTTAGATTAGGGATCTTATAGTGAAGTACTTAGGCTCTTTCCTGCAGTAATAAAGAGCTGTTGAAGAATTTTGATCTTAGAATTTGCATAATCAGATTGGCTTGTTGGATCTCTCTAGTGCAGAACATCATTTGAGAGGTCAAAATTAGGGCCATTAAGTCCAGGCCCAAATGGATGATGAGAAATAAGACAGTGATCATGGAGGCTGAGAATCTTCTTAGCAAGAACATTTGATTCACAAAATTAACACATTTTAAGCTATTTTGGTTAAAGGGAATTTCTTGTGCCAGTAGAACTATAGCTTTTTTTATTTTTTGTTTATTTTTTTATTATAAAGATGTGGGGTACAATTCAGGGTTAGGTATACAAACGTTGATTATACAGGTACCATGCAAATCAGAACTATAGCTTCTTATTAGGAGCCCTTGAAAAACATGGATTACAAGTTGTTAAGTAATTTGAACATCTGTATTTAATACTGAAAATATCAAAAAATTTTAATATGCTCCTGCTGTAGGAGGTGTTCCATCTAGGTATACAAAGTATGAAAGATATAATAACTTATACTTGGGCAGTTTCTCTGAGTAACTCTCTTATATCATATACTTATTTTATATCTCTCTAATAAAACTAGAGTGTAGAAAAATATTTTTATTTATTTGGATTGAAGTGTCATTAGCACTCCTAGGTTCTCCATTCTCTATTCTTCACTGTTCCTAGTTATATACTCCCAAACCTCTTCCTCTCCAAGAGACTAGTGCCCATATCAAAACCTGCTCCATTAAATGACTGAAAAATTATTATTTTTTTCTACAGACATTTGGAGTCAATCTAAAATCAATACTCTTATCTGTAAGGGAGCTGCTTTTGTTAATTACCACTAGTCAGAAAAGCTGTATGAAGACTGAGCTTCCTCTAGAAGCTGGTATTTCAGTCACAAGTAATAGCCTGAACAAAGGCTTGAAGATGAGGGACAGCTGGCCTATTCAAGAGGGAAGTTGGTAATGAAAGATGAAGCCGGAGAGGGAAGAGACCACTTCAACTTAGAGCATATAAACTATTAAAGAGTTTGGATTTATCCTGAGAGAAGTGGTGAGCCACTGAAGGCACATTTAGATACTCAGCCAGTTCCATTCTGTCATACACATCTGGACAGGTGTATACTGTGTGGGGAGGGAAAAATAGATGTCCTGTGGATTTTAAGTTATTAAATTAGGGAAGACAGGAAAAGGTGAGTCAAACTGGTAATCAGGAATATTGGGAGTATTGTCAAGGGGTGTAAATTGTTACCACCTTTCTGAAGGGCATTATTTAGTTGTGTATATCAAGAATCTAGTCTAGTAACTTCACTTCTAGAAATTTATTCTAAGAAAGAAATCAGAGACTCCACATTTGCCTCCTACTTTTATTGTGTGTCCTGAATCTGTAACATGATATTTCCCAAATACATGACACCTATTCCAGCTAATTTTTGACAGAGGGACAGCACAGAGTAAGGAATATTGTTGACCTTGGGGGAGATCCTTTCTTGTAACAGGTATCCATCAATTCCAGAGTAGAAGACTGTATACTTTCTTTCTGCCTTTGTTCTCGGGTTTAGAAGAAGCCAAATAATTGTTAACTCCCAAGTACGTGTTGGATGTCCATAACCAGTGTCCAAAAAGAGAGAACTTTCACTGGTGGGTTTTTTATGAGACTCTTAATTCCCTTGTGAATTTCACCTTGCATTTATTTAGTACTTTCACAGTCATCAAGGGAGTTTCCACATTTGTAATGTCTTTTAAACCTCACAAGAACCCTATTTGCAAATGAAAAAAACTCAAACTCAGAAAGGTTAAATGATTTACACAAAGCTGTGTTACAAATAAGTTTAAGTGCTGTTGTGAGGACTAGAATCCAAATCACCTACTCCAGGGGTCCTTCCACACTCGACCCTATTGTTTCATGCATGGTAGACATTTCATATACAGAAGAATTCATGCTTTAGTGAATAAATAGGTGCATTTTGAAAAAGTTCAACTTGAAAAAACATGTGCAATCATATGTTGATGTTAATAACATTTTCAGTGGCTGGATTGATTTCTACCTAGATTTTCTTTTGCTTTATGTTACTGTTTTTTTTTAAGATAGGGAAAGCATACAGAGCTGGCTGCTGTGATAAAACACAAATAGTTACTTAGCATCCTCTAGATGGTACTACAAAGTATTGTACTTAAAAATGTTTGGACCTTGGAGACAAAACAACATACATTTAAATGCTTTTTATATTTCACAAGAATTTTTGTTTTTTAAAATCTGTTTATACACACTTAGTTTAAAATAAAAGGATTTTTGCTTATGCAAAATTGTCATGAAAACACAAGATCAGTATCAGTATGTCATCTAATCACCTTGATGATGAACCACTAATCTTCATTTTTTACCAACTACTCCTTTGGATCACATGGCTATTTCAAATTGAATAGGACTTAAGTAGAAGAGGACTATGAAGGTTGAGTACTGATTTTCATGGCTGTTCTTTCTGCTGTAATATTAGCTCCATGGAGTCTAAAGACTTTGAATTCAGATTTAGAGAAAATTTCATATGAATTTAATAGTAAGATAATATCAGCATTAAATCCCCTTAAACAACAAACAAAATGGGTGTGTGTGTGAAGTGTTCCTTATAAGTAATCCTAGATTGTAATCCCCACTGGTCTGTTTTGGAAAGCAGTCCAATAAAAATATACAAAATAAGGCAAATGTTTGGCTTCAGTTTTGACTCATTTCTCTTAGCAATTTTAGGAGAAATGTTTATATAATAATGAAGATTTAAAAGTTTGTGAGATTGTAAAATATACATTTTTTATTAATTCTGCATATGTGGTATTCCAGCTTATATATTTTTCTTAAGCTTATTTGAAGGAAATCATTCACTATGCTGTAGCTATCTAATCATTTGCCAGCATTTTTCTACCTTTCTCCTTTTCAACATGCTATTCCCTCTACTGAGGATGCTTTTACCCCTTCTTCCCTCCATTAACTCCTATCTAAACCTGAAATAACTGAGAGTCCTTCCCTGACCACTATCCTCTGATCTAAGTCAGTTCTCCTGTTATATTCTCTTATCATTCGGTACTTTTTCTTTAAAACCTTTGTTGTTATTTTTAATTGCACATTTATTTATGTGCTTAGTGTCTTTCCTTCCTGTACATGGCAGGACAGGTATATCTATGTCCATGGTGAACAGCTACAGTTTCTCCATTTTGTTCACTGTATTTTGACACCTAGTATGAATTTAGTACCTTGTAAGTTCTCAATGAAAATGTGAAGAATAAGTGAATGAACAAGTGAGTGAGTGAATGTGACAGGAACTTCAGTGCCTTTCTCAGTATCTTCAACCTGTACATAGTGCCTTCTCCATCTTCCAGCCCCACGGGGCCAGCAATACAACAGGACTAGCTCCCCCACAGCTCTCAGCCCACCTCTTTCACTCCTGCTCAGAACTTCAGTTCCAGGTAGTTTTTGCTTATTTCCTTTCTCTGCCATCTTTTTAGAGAGATCCCGATATGCCCATCAGCCAAATATGTTGTATTTTTCAAAAGAACATAGCTTTATTTTACCTGCTCACCGATTCTGTCTGGAAATGTAGACGTTTTAGCTGCCAAGGCTTTAACTGACCTGAGCATATATGAAGAAAAGGCAGACAGCCATGTGTGTATGCGTGTCTTTGCATGTGTAAACATGTATATGTGTGAAATTCAAATGTAGTAAGAAAAGTCTTTAGTCAGACAAAGAATGATTGAATTGTTCTGAATCTAATCTCTAGATCTTATAGGACTTATTTTTTCATACTATGATATGCACATGAAACTTGCTCTCATATTAAAGCTGCTAAATTAATCCATATACAAAATAATCATTTATTTTAAATCTACACGCTGAGATACCAGAATAAGTAAAATTTGATTATGGATCTAGGCAGCATGCATGTATACTTTCGTAAACTGAATACAAAAGTGATGTTACATAGTTTATTAAAAACAGACTGTGAGTAGGTGTTTAAAAATCTGGATAATTCCTTTCATGACATTTCAACATTTGTATGGCTTGTCTTCGTTTTTTAGGATATAACTATAAACATTTAGTCGTTGTTTTATTTCCCATAAGTTCTTTTAGCTGTTCTGGTCAATTTGTGAGGTGTTTGGGGTTTTTTTTCATTTTTTGATGGAGGGAAGAGGGGGTGGAGAGCTGTTAAAAGACATTTTTATTTTTTAAAATTTAACAAGTAAATAAACATTATGAAACACACTATCCTTATTACAAACATTAACTTATTTAATCCTCATAACAACTCTATAAGAAAGCTCATTTGCTAGTGCTATCCTCATGTCAAAGAGAAGGAAGCTGAGGTACATGTATTAAGTAGGTAGTTATGTGGTAGAGCTGGGATTTGAATGTTGGCAGTTTGACTCTTAATCAGCACACTGTACTGCAGCTCAAAAAATAGCATAATTTAGCAGAAACTTAACAATTCTAGTAGTGGCAACCATGGATAAGGCCCAGTCTAAATAGGGTAGAATATACAAAGACTACTACAGGCATAACTCAGACAATACAGTTTCAGTTCCAGATCACCACAATAAAGGGAGTATTACAATAAAGCAAGTTACACAGATACTTTGGTTTTCAAGTTCACATAAAGTTATTCTTATACTACACTCTAGTCTATTAAGTGTGCACTAGCATTATGTTTAAAAACAATGTGCATACCTTAATTTAAACATACTTTATTACTAAATAAATGCCAAGAATCATCTGAGCCTTCAGCTAGTGGTAGTCTTTTTGCTGGTTAATGATCTTGCCTTGATATTGATTGCTGCTGACTATTGAGGATGGTCATTGCTAAAGGTTATTTTTTATAAATAAATTTCAGGTTTTTTTGTGTTCTCCCTTGTATGCCTATAATTATAGTCCCAATGCTACTACTGCTAATTGCTAACATTTACTGATTACTTATAAAGCTCCTTTGCTAAGAACGTATATGAGGTTGGTATTATCATGATTATTTTTATTTTGCAGAATTAATTGAAAGTAACTGAAACACAGAGTTTTCCTAACACAGCTAAAAAGTAGCAGAGTTGGTAAATGAGTTCAAGCAGTGTGACTCCAAAATTTGCATCTTTTGATGAATAAAGCCATTTCTGCTCATAAGAATTTTACCACTTATTAGGGAAAACAGAGCTATTATTATCACAAGGATGGAGAATCTGCTGTATTATCAATATATGAACATTCTTAATTAAATTTATCTATAGTTATAAAGATTGGCTTGTCTAACAGCTGCCTGATTTAGCTGCATTGTTTCAGGATAAAAGTGATTAAAATAAGAGGGCAGTTAATTTTAGTGGCAAGGAAGCTACTTCTGAGTTTACATTTGTTTATAACAACCAATCCCTTTCCATTTTTACTTTATTTACCCAGAAGACAGCCATAGTAATGTGTGATATGGTGTTTCTCCTCATCAAGGTGCATGCAGATAGATATGTTAGAGATCCATTGTAAACATTATTATATTAATTTTGTATAAATTCTCTGATTCCTATAGATTACTTCATTATTTCTAGGGTACTTCATAGTAGCACTGGCAAGACCCTACATGGAAACAGTCTGGGGTATGAAAATTGTTTCCTATTGGGCAGCAATTCTCAGTGTGGGCCATTTTTGGCAAAGGGCCCTGGTGGTTGAGGTCTGACCCAGAAATGACAGTTTTTAATTGATTCTTATGGGCAACTAGCATAATTTCACAGTCTGCCATTTTCACTTATGACTCAATATTGCTTACTAGTAATCTAATAAATGATTTTAAAGGGTTACAAATGAATAATCATAAAATGACGCATTAGTAGCATTTATTGAGTATTCTAATTTAGTATTTTTCCAATTAGCTTTGTATCCATGCAATCCTGACAATGTAGTCATGTTCTTACTGCACGAGCACAAATGTAGATTATTTGTATTTACATGGTTTTCAGAAGGAATGCTACACTGATGCATCATCAGGATTTTTTGTTTACCTATAGTTTTTAGTTGCTGTTCTTTTCCATTATAAATTATTATTAAATTTTATGCCTATCAATTTTAGTTTGTATTATGTTGCTTGCTTTGCCCTCTAGTATACAATGATTCATATTTACTCATAATTTTCTGAGAATGATACCGTGAATCATCCATACCCAACAGTACTTATAGAGTAAAAGTCCATTGGTATTACTTGGTTACTTTTTCCATTGGAAAGTAGAGAGAGAGGGACAGACCCAAGGGATCTGTTGATCTGTCTTAGGGAGCCACAATAAAAAACTGTAGAGACCCTCTGCCTTAGCTATAGATATATAGTTTTTTTAAAAAGAAAAGAAATGTTGGTATTACTTGTTTATAAATATGAATTTTATTGAATATTAGTTCATAAAGAAGTGTGGGAAGAAAATTCACTTGTATTGCCTAACCCATTTATACTAATAGTTCTTTTTGCTTCTATACTTAGGAAAGTATTGTTTGTTGTTGTTAACAAATCAAATATTAACACCCATTGCCGATTTTCATTCACCATAAACTGGCGTACTTATAATCTAACTACCTACGTTAGGGAATTAAGAATAAAAATACTCTTTTGGAGTTTAATATTCACAAATACAAATTTTAAGTTCCAGACAAGTTGAAGTACACACATTTCATTTTATTTTTCCTACTAATCACATCCCCAAAAATACCTGGACAAAATACCTTAAGTCACCTACCAGAAGACTCTGAAAAGCGGGGGGGAGTGGGGAAACAGACAGGGCACCTCTAGCCCTGAAAAGCAACCTAATTGTGACTTCTGGGCTTTTTTCTTTTCTCCTATATGCCCTGGCCTTGGTGCTAGAAAAGCCTACAACCTGAAAATGTCAGTAGACAAAATATTGCTCTAAGAAAAACCTACTCTCTTTAGCCAATAGACCAGGAAAAGGGTGGCCCAATGGGACAGAAACATTTGAACAATACCTGACTGTTTTCAAGGTGAAAACCATTAAAAAAAGTCATGCTACTCTTCCTCCAACACAACAGGCATAAAGAGGGTCAATTCACTAAGAAAACATGACCATGTTACATATGTATGCACCAAACAACAGAGATTCAAATACTAGAAGCAAAAATCCCACATGAAAGGACAAATTAACACATCTGTAATTACAGTTGAGGATTTCAACATTCTTTCTCAATAATTGATAGAGCCAGCAAACAAAAAAAAGCATCAACAAGAATACGGAAGTACTGAATGACTGTCCACCAGTGGTGATTAACTGACATTTAACAACAGCAGAGTATACATTATTTTCAAGGATGTTCAGGATAGAAATATCTTGAGTTATAAAACAAACCTTAATTAAAAATAAATAAATAATACAAAGTATGTTCCTTGATTATAATAGAAGCAAACTAGAAATCAATAACAAAAAAGATAACAAGTAAATTTCCAGCCACTTGGAAATTAAAGAACATAATTCTAAATAATCTATAGATAAAAGGGAAAGTCTCAAAGAAAATTGAACTGAATGAAAATGAAATCACAACATATGCTTAGAAGAAAATTTATAGCACTAAATGTTTATATCAGAAAAGGAAATGGAATGCCTGAGCCCGCAGGTTCGAGACCCGCCTGGGCAGGCAAGACCTCATCTCTACAATAAATAAATTAAAAAATCAGCCGGGTGTGGTAGCGTGCACCTGTAGTTCCAGCTACTTGGAAGGCTGAGGTGGAAGGATCGCCAGAGCCCAGCGGGTCAAGGCTGCAGTGACCGGGAGCGGCCACTGCACTCCAGTCTGGGCGATGGAGTGAGACTCCAACTCAAAAAAAAAAAAAAAAAAAGAAGGAAAAGGAAAGGAAAAAGGTGTCAGTAATCTCAGGTCCCACCTCAAGAACTCAGGGGAAAAAAAAAAAAACAGAAGGAAGACTTAAAGAGCAAAATCAGTGAAATTGAAAGCAGAAAAACAATGGAGAAAAATCAAACCAATAGCTATATGAGTAAATTGCTGTGTTTTCTGGAAAAGTGACTAAAGATTCTCATAAGTTAAAAAAAATCAAGCCGTAAGGGTTCTTTGAAAATTATTTCTAAAAAATTGATGAATATCCATCAAAAGGGAAAAAGAGAGAAGACTCAATTGACCAATATCAAGAATAAAAGGGATATCTATACTACAAACCTCATTGAGATTAAAAGAATAAGGAAATGCTACAACCAACTCTGTAAACTTTAATTTTAGCCTTTTAGGTGAAATGGACCAATTCCTAAAAAATCCACAAACTAACAAGACTTACCTAAGATTAAGTATATAATCTAAATAGTTCTTTAACTATTAAGAAATTTAATTAACCATTAAAAGACTTCCACAATATAAATATGGAAATACTAAAAAAAGAACCAAACCCACAATACTAATATATTTATATTGACTGAATGTGGGAGTAACCCCTTTTGCTTTTATTGTTTTTGTTGTTGTTGTTGTTGTTGTTGTTGTTTGAGTTGGAGTCTCACTCTGTCACCCAGACTGGAGTGCAGTGGCACACTCCCGGCCACCACAGCCTCGACCTGCTGGGCTCTGGTGATCCTTCCACCTCAGCCTTCCAAGTAGCTGGAACTACAGGCGTGTGCTACCACGCCCGGCTAATTTTTGATTTATTGTAGAGATGAGGTCTTGCCAAGTTGCCCAGGTGGGTCTCGAACCCACGGGCTCAAACAATCCACTCACCTCAGTCTCCCAAAGTGCTGGAGTTACAGGCTGAGCCTTCGAGCCCGGCCGTGCTTTTATTGTTATGTTCTGTGGTGCTTTTAAAGTGTTGGAAGCCTGTAAAAACTTTGATGTATAGACTTGTGACTTAATGAAATTCCTAACAGTTCATAGATTGGTGGTTTCTTTCACCCATGCCAACTCTGGCATGTCTCCCTTTCTATTCTCTCTTCTTTCTCTAATAAACTTTGTTTTAAAACTAAAAAAACAGAATTCATAAATTTTGTTGGTTTTGTTTTAATTCATAAATTTTATCAATTTTGAAAATATTGTTTAAATATTAAGAACTTTAAACAAAAAGATTCACCAATATGCCCTCACTCTCAAGAGAGAGTTCTTCTCACACTGTATAAAACAGATTATTGATAAACTGAAGTCATTCCTTCCAGCTTCATGTTTGAACAAATGTGAGTCTCATTCTGCTAGTTCCTGGTTAGATAATGATTGCCAGGAAGCAAAACACAAAATCTGGCTTAATTAGTGAGGCACCAGGCAAAACAGGATACAGAAGAATTGAATTCAGAATTTATTAAGTTTAAATTTATTAAATTTAAGCCTTATTACAAAATCTTCATTGCCTTCAGAAAAAATAAAACATGAATTCCAACGAAAAGTCCTTGGCTTGGTTGCTAAGTTCAATACTTGGGGATATACTTGGTGGCTGATATACTTGCCTTTAGTAGCTCTGATCAGAGAGCTTAAAGAAGCCACATTCCTTTTCATGTTGTAGATGTGTGTCTCGTAGCTTTATAGCCTCAGAAAACGTCCTCAAATTTTGTAGGCAATAGAACATTTTTTGCTTCCATAATCGCCCTACTCACATTACCTTGCTACCATAACTCATTTAATCAAGCATCTCAAGTTTAATAAAACTGTAGGTAAAATTATCTTACCCCTAGAATTCTTTAAAGCCCATTATGATTGAAGGGCCATAACCTGTACCAAATTATTTCCTTCACTTAACTTCTAGACTATCCCTCTTTATAGTTTCGGCACCCTGTAATTCCATAAAATTAGAGGTACAGTGATTTGCTGTATATACCCAAATATTTTCCAAAGTGTCCTCTTAATCAACCACATTAAAACACAATTACTGACTACTGTTACATTCTAGTTTCTTGAAGTTACATTTTCTAAGAGCAGTGTTAAACTGTTTGTGGCCTTTATGGACTTTTCATTAGCTTTGACTCTGACAGCAATTGGCAACGGACCGAAGTGCATGAGCAACCTAGAGCCTCTGTTACAAATGATGTGCAAAATCTGTCTCTTAACATCTCTACACGTATCAGGGTAATACAGTAACAGGATCCTAACAGACTTGAATCCAAAACAATCTGAAATGGTGAGAAATAGATCCATGTTTCAACCCCTGTTCTTTCTATGCAACTGATTTTAGATTAATTAATGCAAACTTTCCTGCCATAATAAACAGAATAAGTTGTCTTCCCATGGTCTCTTTTATTATCATAAATCTGCAGTGGCCCCAAGAGACAATGGTTCTTGTGTCTGACAGTCTCCAGGTAAAAGTGTTAAACACTAAAGAAGAGAATTGCCTTTTCTAAACTTCAGATTGCCAAGGATACGGTTGTAGTTATAAAACATGAGCTTTAAATCAGTTGTAAGAACCTAGGCATATTTCTGAACCTCAGTTTCTCATCAGTAAAAACAGGATAAGAATGCTTACCTCACCTGACTTATTCAGAATTAAACAATATGTTGTATATAAAGTTATTTCTACTGTGCTTGGCACACAGTAACTATTCTTAACTCCGTGAGGGAAAAAAAATTAGTTCATTAGCATGTAAGGGAATTTACATCCTGATGAGCACATTAGGAAGCCTTCTAGGACTAACATTTCATACATTCCTTGGGGCATTAATGAGTGTGTCAGTTAAGTTTCAATCAGGGAAGAAGAATCACTAAGTGACATGGAACAAAGAGCTAGATCTTACTCAGTAGAGGAGCTGGTGAAAATGCCTCAGCAGAGTCAGCAGTTGGGGGGATAAAATGTGGACAGGAAGTGAGGGAGAAGAAGACAAACTGTAACCCATGAGCACAAATCAGAGCACTGCCTCCAAATTTCAACAACAATGCTGGTACCCTTTGCCATGGAGATCCACAGGCTCCTGGTCCAGCACTCAGAGCTAAGAGAGGTCTGATGGGAGCTAGAGGAGTTGCAGGCATGACTGCTGACCCATACCAATAAGATGAGCCAGGAGAAAAGTAACTGCGTCAGCTATGGCAATGACCAATTCCCTGTGCTGACCTTCAGAGTATAAGGCCTGCTGCTTTACTTGTATTCTCCAAAATTGACACAAATTTATGTGGCGGCCAACCCTAACCTAAGACCGTACAGAGATACGTAGTCCCTTCCAGTTTAGCTAAGTTGATGTAGTAGGAATCTTCCAAGATGAGTTTTCCTTTTCTGTGGCCATTACCCGTGCCTGCCACATAAAATCTGCTTTGAAAATTTCTCTAGTGGTAGTATGTATGAGATTCAGTAGTAAAATAATCCTAAATTATCATAAATCTGGAGTGGACTCACGAGTATAGTCCACCTCTGTGAAGGCATCATCTATTTTCCAAAGCATATATTGGAAAATGTATGTCACCCAAATATTAAATCTCCTTCACATAGTTACATTTTAAAATCATGTCCTTAGTTTTTATCATATGACTATTACAAGAAAAGCTATGTGAAATCTACTTCATTTGCTGTAAAATATTTTTAGATACTGTACTTTCTATTCCTTTGGAACCCCCCATATATGTTTTTATAACTGGGTAAAACTTTTGGTTCTCTGTGTTGGCAATGTATATAAATTCTCTATTACAATGTCTGGCAGTATGTTAGTATACAAATAATGCATCCTTCCTCCAGCAAATTGTCCTCACCAGTGGACTGAGAACAAGCAGAATGACATCTAGGTGTGTTTAAGGTAACTAGTTCTGGAGAAGTGGCAACAAACATCAGACCCTCCAGAAATCTAATTTTCTGTAACTAAATTTGCATAAGTTGCTTTCTTTCTTTTACCCAGTCTTCTCATTTATAAGATGAGCGTAGCACTGCAGAGAGGACTGTGAAAAATTTTATCTAAATTGACAGCGTCATGATGATTTGATTTCTACTACAGATTCAGAAGTTAAAAAAATCTTCCCATCAAGTTATTTTTCTACTTCTGATAGATAAAACCAATTTTGCTTTTTTTATTTTTAAAATCATATCTTACTATATTGCTCATTATGAAAGAAAAGGAAGAATATGAGTTACATCTCTCAATTATTTTATTATCAAATGAATTGCATATGGTGATTTCTAAAACTTTTAAACTTAACTTTTTATCTTGTGTTCTCTTTGAAAAATATATGTTACCAAAAAAGTCTCTAGATCAAGAAAACTTCTCTTAAACTAGCAAATGTGGAAACATTTGAAGTAGTTGTCTTAGAGAGCTTGTCTACTATATAAGAACAAAAGTCTCAGAATAAGAATTTGACATAAACATGCTCTTAATAGCAAAGATATTTAAATAAAAGCTAGCATTCTTAGAATAAATTATATTATACTGACACAGTCAGGAATTACATGATGAGAAAAATGTACATTACATAACAGAGAAACAAATCCCCCCAAAATTTAAAAAAAAAACTGTTTGACTTCAGATTCTTTTCAAAATTAAACCATTAAGTCAATAGCCAGAAAAGTTTTTCAATAAGCATGATTCAGTTATGTCATTGCTGATAAAGTAATTTTACTATAATAGTGACTTCATCTGAGATTCTTAGGCTTTGTGTATTCTCTATTAGAGGTAATTCTTCTCATATTGTTTATTTTTCTAATTATTTTACATATCATTTATTTCCTTGTCATTCAGGAGTCTACAGGTAGCAAATGTGGTTCCCTCCAATTTTTTTTTTGATCGTAAATATTTCTTTGCCACATAAGATAGGCAAGCCTACCCTGAATTCTCTGACACCTAGATGTCGACAGTTTCTGTCAAACAGAAGTGTCAGGAGCAGGAGCTGCCCTACTTCTGCTTTTCACCTATTAGAACTTTTTGCCTCTATCTCAAGTACAAAATCTATGTTAATTGTGCACATCAATCAGGCACCCAAAAATAGCTGTATCTAATATGGCTGGTGAGAAGTTATTTCCACGCGTGGTAGAACTCAAACATAAACTAAGTGCATTTCAATGAATAATCTAGCATTCATTGTTAAGATTGACACTGATTACAGATATACATGATTCCTAAACACCAATAATTAGTTCTCCATTGGTGATAATTAGCTGGTCTTTCCAATCATTTCTAAATGAGGATCACGTAAAGTTAATACTCTGTGAGATGTGCTAAGAGCATCTGGTCCAAATCCCTGACCTTGCAGATAAGAAAATTCAGGTCAAGAGTAGTTCAGTGACTTGACCATAATCATAGAGTTGGAATATAAATTGTAATGTGGAGAACTGGAAGTCAGTTCTCCTGATTCCTACCACAGTTTTGCTCCATTGGTACTGTGCATTCCATTCTTACTGAAAAATAATCATTCTAAATGTTGCACTCTGTTGTTTTGAGAGTAGACTGAAGGGGCCAGAGGAAGTGTGAAAGCAGGGAGACAAGATAGGATCTGGTTCATTCAAGCGAGAGATGAGAATGGCTTAACCCTGAGTGCTAAAGTGGAAGTGATAAGAAGGGGTTGGACTCTGGAGCTGTTATGAAGGTAAATGGACAAGATGTGCTGACAGATAGCAAATGAGATGCCATAACTCATAGCTCATACCTTAGTGTCCCACACACATAAGTGGTCAGTAACTAATTGATTTAAGCTTTTAACAGATAATTGTATGTCCAGTACTGTTCTGGGAGCTGAGTTTGCAGTGGTGACCCAAGCAGATGGTTTGTTTCTTCCTTCATAAAAATGAATGCAGTAGATAAAAACCACATCTTAGGAAAATGAACCAAGTAATTTTGAGGCATTACATAATAATAAAGAAAGATGGAAAATGGCATAACACAATGATTCAGGTCCAAGAATTCCTCCTGTGTAAAGAATTACATAGTAGAAAGGCAGGCTTTCCTTATTTGGATCCACGATTTCCTCATCAATATCAACACAGGGTTTTTTAATTACACTGAGTTCAGTTAACACCGTTAATACGTTTGGAATACATTGTGATTGCAGTTCCATCCTTGTCTACTTTGGCTGAGCCTTATAACATTTCTGTACTTTCATTTGCAAAATTAAGTTATTAATGTGAACCTTCCTCTTATGCAGATATTATGATAAGTGGTTGCCAAAAAAAATCCTGAGAATCTTCTTTTCTAACCACAGAGCAATATAACTTGCTAATTAAAATTGGCAAAGCCTGAAAAATTAGAGATTGGTAAGATGTTACTGGTTCGAAGTATCTATATTAATGTATAAGTGTTATCCTTACTGATACCTATTTTGTAGCAATACACTTGTATCACATGTCATGGGAGGTTTTCATAAATGTATGTCTTCATGTCAGAAGCATTCCCTCTCCACATTCACACATCATTACTATGACTATAGAATACTTCCTTGGGAGGCAGTAGTGCACATAGTAATTAGAAGCACAGATTTGGGGGTTGAAAGACCTAGGTTTGAATTTTGCTCTACCCCTACCTGTGTTATCCTGAACAAGTCATTTATGCATTCTGTATCTTTGTTTCCTCTTCCTTAAAATCATTAATGATAAACACTTTACAGATATAAAGATTAAAATTAATAAATTATCTAAAGTACCTAATACTGTGCCTGACACATAATAAGCCCTCAGTAAATGATGATTATTATGATCTAAGAATGACAGTTCTTGTTTCTCAAGGATAGTGATTCATGTTAGCCTTCCCAAATGTTCACCAACTAATTACTCCCCTTCTTCCTACCTTGCCACTGTATTGGAGACAGAGAACTCACTTTATGGAACCCTGCATAAGAGTAAACCACCTCCATGTATATCAGTCATGCTGATATGCATGACTTTCTTTTGATGAAACAACTCTGCCCAAGCTGACTTTTATGAGTCTTGACTGGCCTTCTCTAGATTTCTCCCAATTACTACTTTTTTGTTCTTATTTGACTGCTAATTATTAGTCTATGTTTTTAAAGAATGGTTACTTTTGAGTGAATGTGGGGACATTTTCAGGCAGTAATAATTTAGGTCAGCTTTACTGACAAAATCCAGAGCTATCTCACCCCACTATACTGAAAGACCTAGTATTTGTGCAATGTCACATACCTCATCCTGCTTGACTCCAAGATTTTCTTTCATGCACAAGAATAGGCAAAGCCACCAACACTGGACTTAAGTTCTACGCTGTTATTTTTTGTAAATGGAAGATTTCTTGACTTAATAATTAGTTCTGTTAGCATCTTACCCCATTTGTTCATATTTAGACCCTTTTCTGCCTAAACACATAGTTAAGAAAGTAAGAGAAAACATTTTTCTTTGTGAAATATTTAAAATCTCAAAGGAATTAGTTTGTTTATTTAAAAAAAATTAAATATGTGGAAGCAGCTATCATTTATCCCAAGTGTTTTGAATTGCTAAGCAATTCTTATGTATCAGACATAAGCTATTGGTATGACTAGTCACTGAAGAAATCTTGGAGCTTTGCAGAAAATTACAGTAAGAGGAAGTTGCTATGTTGCAACAAGAGAATATTTTGATTGCAAATTTTTCCATAAGCGTTGTCAGTTTGCAACTTGAGAAGAATTTAATAGTAGCTGAGCTTTCAAAATGTAACACAGAAACTGTCATTTTTTTCCACAATTAAAATAAATGCTTCTGAAATTTTCAGGATAAGAATGACCCAAATTACCCTCCCCCCACACTTCCCCATCCAAAGGAGGGGGAATGAAGTTTGAATAGAACATCTGTGGACAAAATGAAAGACAAATGGTCTTTTCAGGCAAATGTCTGAAAAAGGGATCTTTTATAGCCAAACAGAATGCTATTGCATGCATCGCCATGGTTAAGAGGATCAACAATACTTTCATAATGGCCTTTTATTTTAGCACATTCTATTTTTATGGATAGAAATATGATTTCAACATATCCATTCATAATTCATCAGATAATTATTTGCATAAATATCTTTTGACACAGATTTAATGTACTTTTGCCAGCCATATCTTGAATTTAAATTTAAACTGTTAAATGCACTGAGACAATCTCAGTACAAGTAATGATAAAGGAGACTGGATGAAAAGAAATGTTTCTTAACTACCAAAAGAAATAGCCTATTCAAGATCAGAATTTTTGGTAATGTAGTATACTGTACGTGGATTAGTGGACTTCTTTAAGTTAAAACAGTCAGCTAATTAAGAATATAACCTGTGCTCTTTGATGACGGATTGTTTAATATTCACTCACTTAACCAATATTAATTGAGCACCTACTCTGTGCTTGTCTAGGTTCTAGGCAGAGGACAAAGCAATACATAAAACAGACAGAACTGCCCTTCCTTACTGGAGTTTATATTTGAAGGGAAGTCCGGGTGATAAACAAGAAATATGAGTACTTTAAATAATGCTAAATGTTAAGGAGAGAAAGATGCCAGGAAGAAGAACAGGAAGAGTTGGGAGCAATGGCAATAACAATTTTAGACAGGGAAACCTAGGAAGAATTTACCAAAAAGAAAGCATTTGAGTAATTACCTGAAGGAGGTAAGGGAGTGAGCCATGACATTACCTGACCAAAAAACATTTCAAACAGAAGAAACAGCAAGGGTAAAGGCCCTTAGATGGGACTATACTTGGCATGATCTAGGAACAGCAAGCAAAACAAACAAAATTAGCAAGGGGGAGAACAGTAGGCAAATGTAACAGGACCAGATCATGTAGGGTCTTCAAGGTCATTGAAAGGATATGGGCATTTATTCAGAGTAAGATGAGAAGTCACTGAACAGTTTTGCATATAGAAATGATATGATTCAAACTGTATTTTAACAGGATCACTCTAACACTTGTATTAAAATTAGAGGGGGTAAGACCATAAGCAGGGAGAACAGTTAAGAGGCATTTCACTTAATCCAGGTGAGAGATGATAGTGGCTTAACCCAGGGTAAAAGTAATAGAGGTAGTAAGAAAAAGTCATATTGTAAATATATTTTGAAGACAGAGCTGATAAAACTTGCTGATGAATGGGCTATGCAATATAAGAGAAAGGAAAGAGTTAAGCTTGATTCCAGATTTTGTACCTGAACCACTCGGAAGGGAAAAGTGGAATTACTATTTACTAAGGCATAGAAGACTGGGAGATTAGCAGATTTGATCAATGGGTGATGGACATTATGAGCTTAGTTTTGTAGATATTAAATCTGTTGAGTTGGGCAACATTTAGCTCAATCAAGAAGTCCTTGATTGAGCTAAAAATCAGAGTTTATAGAACACTCTTAGAACGTTCAAAGAACTTTCACCCACCTGAGTCAAAGCTCACTATAATAAATAAAAAGTGCTGGTGAAGGCATTAGAAATATTTTAATGAATGATGATCTAGGAAATGAAGTGAAGGTATGGTTTTTAAGAGAATTGCCAACAAAAATGCTAACGAAGGAAATCAGTGTTTGGTGGTCAATGAGCATTATAAGCTTATGCTTTAAATTATATGCATACACACCTTCACATGCTCTCACCCTTACCCCACTCTAAAAACAGAGCAATAAAACAAAAAATAAAAGATATGGTCATGGTCAAAAATGAGATCTAATCTCCAAGGACCAGAAGAAAGAACAAATTGCTCAGTGACAATTGAGAACTAAAGCCATATATCTGTTGGACTCAGAGTCCAGAAAGAGGTGGAGATGGCTAGGGATCTTCTCTAATGAGTATTTGAGAACAAATGGACCTCAGCTAAAGACTAACTCACTGTGTGAAACCAACTGGGAAGGCAAGCAGAGCTTCCTCGCCCATGAGTAAGGAGGTTGAATAAAGGTACAAGTACTGACCAGGGATAAGGCTTGTATAAGTCTGAATTCCTGAGTGTCAACAGGGAATAAAGACAGATGTATACTCAGAACCATGGAGCAAGCCTCTCCCACTACATAGATGGGACAGCAACCCATGCCATCATTAAAAGGCCTGGTTGGTGTCTGAAAGTACCTAAGATATGGAGGCAGGAGACAGAAAAACCCTTAGACAGGGGTACACATGAGTGCAGAAAGAAACTTCTTAGGAAGAATCTTCTACTCAAGCTAAAATTCCAAAGCATCTAAATAAGGTTAATACTTTAAGAAAAGCAATGAACTAAACAATGAAGCGATTATTTCCTCACTAAGTACAAATTATGAGAAATTCACAAAGGCCATAAAATAAATGTTAAATACAAGAATATCAAGAACAGTGAATATTCAAAAAATCCATTGCCAACTAGATATCCTGAAAATTTAAAATATAGCCAATGAAATAAACACTCTATAGACAAGATAAACTTTAGATATAATCAGAGAAAGAATTAGGAAATTGGAAGACAGTAGAATGAATTCACCCAAAGGGCATTGCAGAAATGTGAAAGGATAAAAAATATGAAAGACTCATGGGAGATAAATTGAGAGATGCCAGAATATATCTAGAGAAGAAAAGGGAGGTCTAGGAAAGAAAACTATGTGAAGAGATAATGTCTGAGGATTTTCAAAATAAAGAATTAACACTTTCAGCACAACACAAGAAATGCCAAATAGGATTAAAATAAGATTAATTATAACTTACCCATATCATAGTAAAACTTCAGGATATTAGGGCTCAAAAAATATGTGAAAATCTACAGAGAGAGTAAAGTCAGATTACAACAAACAAACAACAAGAGTAGCTACAGATGACTTAGGAGAAAAACATAGGTGCCAAAAGAAAATAAGGTAATATATTCAAATTGCTAAGGGACTATCATTTCAACTCTGAATTCTAAACCAACCAAGCTATTATTCAAAAGAGAAGGATTTTCAAACATAAAAACTAGAAAAGCTTGCCACTCTCAGACTACAGTGAAAGAACTTCTAAAGGATATACTTACTTGAGCATAAACCTGGAGAAAGGGTGATCTGATGCTAATATGAAATATTACAAATTTTCACCCTCATGAGAAATACACTTATCACCATGACTGCAAAAATTCCAGGCCTCTTTTTTAGTTACTTGTCTTAGTATCGTCTATGATTGGCTTTCTTATCCATTATAGTTATGTGTCTCTTCTTAGTGTCTTGCTCTTATTAAATTTGGCATAATATCCTTAAAAACTGAAAAATGTACCAATTAAATTTCTGTCACTAAGAATTAGTAATTCGGTCAGTTCCACTAGAAAAAACTATACCGGATCTTAAATTTGTACCCCAAAAGTGCTCAAGAACAGTATTGCTGATGACACAAGGAAACCTTCACTGTCAGGAGTTTATGTGTATTGAATAATGTACAGTTTCTAATATAAGTTTCTAAAAAGACCTTTCTGAATACGAGGCTGTTTCAGAAGTCCCCTAGACCACCCACATGTTCAGTGATTTGCTAGAAAAACTCGTAGGACTCAACATATAGTTACAACTAAGATATAGTAACACAGCAAAGATATACAGCCACATCAGCAAGGGAAAAATAACCTGTGGATTTGGAGAAGTTCGTGTGTAGGCTTCCTGTGCTCTCTCCCTCCCTCACACAGAGCATACTCTCCCCTCAGCAGCAAAATTGTAGTCACATGTGTGAATTACTTCTGCCCAAGGAAGCCCATTAGAGAGATCCAGCACTCGTTAATTTTATTGAGTTGGACATGTAGGCATCCTCTGCCTAACAACTATCAAAATTCCAAACTCCCAGATGGGCAAAATAGTCTTATCATTTAGAGAGGCTTCATTTCAGTATGTATAGTTACCAGCCAAGTTCCCAGATGCCAACCTAGGACAAACGTATTTCTCTTGTAGGCCTATCTAATATAGCAGCCTCAAGCCTGCCATATTAACTCTTTTCTGTACCTAACTTTATAGTTTTAATGATTTTTCCCATTACCTTCAAAAGCATGTAATTCGATTAAGTTTTTGATTTTAGAAAATGTCAAGTCACTTGGAGAAATAATGAAATCTCTCTTAAAAGAACTCCATTTTAATATTTATAATATCTACAAAAGACATCTAAGGTTTTGCTTCTTTGAATGATGGATAAATCTGTATTGACTGCCTAGGAGTTCTCAGGTTTTAATAGCATGTACACTTATTATACTCTGCAATCATGATCTTTACGAAAATATATTTATAAGAAAAGACAATCTTAAGAAAACCTGGAGAGCAAAAATGTGTTTTTTTGTGTAGATTTTTAAGTAGACCTTAAGGTTCTAAGGACTAGTATGCAAAAAGCATAGGAGAAACATTATATAACTCAATTCTTTTAAGCTGTCTGTTATCCATGTAGCTTTCTAGAAACAAACCACCCCATCTTTGTCATTTTTCAAAATAATGAGCTGTAAAACTATAATGATTACTTGTGGAAACACAAAAGGAAAAAAACCCAATCAGTAATTTTACAGCAGTGTAATTTAGGGAAAATAACTATATGTAAATTAGCTATGCTTAAGCAAACTAGCCTGAGTTATTATTTTGAAGCAAAGTGTACTCAATAAAGTCAACACAGCATAATGGGTTTTATCTTTTATGCTTTCTCTCAAAATTTGACTGTGAATTGCTATAACCATGGATGCTGCAAAGCTATATGTGTATTGATTGTATATATAGTATATTATTGCATATATTATTATATATATAATATATATTATGTATGTATGTGTGTATGTATATATGCACACATACACACACATACACATACATATATCCAACTAGATTATATATATATATCAGGCCAGAAAGTTGTTTGTATATATGTCTCTTTGTGTGTGTGTAGAAAATAGACCAGAAAGTTTTATGTAAACAAAACTGAATTTCCCCTTACAGTATCTTTGTGAAGAAAAAGAAGAACCTGTTACCTAAAATTCGTTTTAAAGGAACGTCTGTGATTTAAAAGCACACATGCTATCTCTGTCCCTCTTAGCTAGCAAATCATATGAACATAATTAGTATTATTACACCAGTGAACAATTTAGCTTAATAGACTATCTGACTAGAATCAATGATTTATAATCATTAATTGAAAGCTAGACCACTCAATACAGCTGTGGGTTCTTCCCCAAATGTATTAAGCTGTTCAGGTAGTTAGCATAAACAGACAGGTGGGTTTAACAACGTTGGATGTTTAGTTAGGCAGGTATGATGCAAGGCACATGGTTCAAGAGAACAGTTACTATGATGTCCCATGGAAACTAAGTGGAAGGAGAGAAATGCAAATACAACCGGATGGTAACGTAAATGAAATGGATGCTCAATGAAGATTTTTAAGAATTGATGGCATGGGGAGTATTGGACTATGTAAACCATAGATAGTAGAGGCAGTGGCTGGAGTGTACCTGAAGATATCAAATATATGGTCATGGAAATGGGAAGCTGAGTAAGGAGGTAAAGATCAATTGAAATGAGAGACTGAAGAGCCATAGTGCTGACATCATTTGCATGAAGATTAGTCATCAATAATAGTGACAGAAGTAGGCATGAGAAGAAAATATTGATCCAAGTGCTGAAATATAGCTTATGTAATAGAATGAACTTCAAGAAAACAAGGGATAGTCATATTTGCCTGCCTACTTCATAAGATTTTGTGAGAATCAAATAAATTATTGTCTGAAAAAGCACAATAAACCGATAAAAATATACAAAGTAGTGTGTGTAAAAGCCCTTAGTTTTACTGATGTCTTGTGCCCCGATTTCTCTGCCTACAAAATAAGGGTAAAGGTAATATCCTCTTCTGCTTCACAGGAGATTAAAATGTTAAGTGACACATTATATATGAACTTGTTTTAAGACTTTAGAAATAGAAAGCACTTTTTTTTAAAAAAACATATTTTTAATTTTAAAATTGTGGGCTACAATTAAGGGTTAGGTATACAAATATGCATTGTTCAGGCACCCTTGTTGACAAGGGGTATCACCCATCCCCAGACAGATATTGACTACCGTTAATCCCACCACCCTTGCCCTCCCTGTCCCCCCCATAGATTCCCACCACTGTCAATACTTTTCTTATATTATTATGCTGGATGTTCAAGGTCCACTTATGAGTGAGAACATGTGATACTCAGATCTTTGTTGCTGTGAAAGATCACTCAGTATTATAGACTCTAGTTCCATCCAGGTTGCTGCGAAATTCATGATTTTGTTCTTTTTTATAGCTGTGTAGTATTCCATTGTGTATATGTACCACGTTTTTTTAATCTAGCCCTCTTTTGACGGACAGCATGTTGGACCCCTATCTATCCCAATACACAAAAATTAACTCTAAATGGATCAGAGACCTAAATGTAAACCTCAAACCATAAGAACCTTAGAAAATGCAGGACACACCCTTATGAAAATTGGAACTGGCATTCATTTCCTGAACAAAACCCGAAACACACAAGCCATAAGAGATAAGATAGACAAGTGGGACCTCATTAAACTGACAAGCTTCTGCAAAGCCAAAGAAACCATCAAGAAAGCAGGGAGACAGCCCACAGATTGGGAAAAAGTATTTGCCAACTCCATGTCTGACAAAGGCCTAACATTTAAGATCTACAAGGAACTCAAACGTGCTGAAAAGAAAAAAAACAAACAACCCCATTACAAAGTGGGCAAAAGATATGAACAGGCACTTTCTTTAACAGGACTTGAGAGTCGTCATTTAGCTCTTGAGAGTTCTGTGTATCATGTTGGTGCTCTGGATCAAACTATGAGTATCAAGTAACATTCCTCCCTATCTTTGATTTCAGACATTTCAGCAGTCATCTCTGCAGCACAAATCCAAGAAGAAAAACAAAGGTAAGAAAAGGAAATGGAGCCTTTACCTGCTTATTTTGCATTTTGATAATCACCAGCACATTTCACCCACTCCCTCTTGCCTGAGCCCAGTGGGTTTGAAAGAGTTCAACTCCTTAGTCCAACAGCTGCCAAGACCGGCTTCTTCTTCAGTGCAATTATAATACAAGGTACCTTTTACAACAAATGGTCTCAACAAATTTTGAGATTGGGATTACATATTTCGTGTATCACTTATGGGGGAAGTATTAAAGATTTTCATATGTTTCTAATCAAATACAGTGTGAAAATAATAATTTTAAGGTTGTTAAGTGCCCAGACTTATTTTGGGGATCTCTAGATTAATTCTCTACCTGCATACCTTTTACAAGATTCAAAGAGCACTTTCATCCACTATTATCTTTAGGTCCTATAGCAGGCAAGAGCAAAAGACGAATTTCTTGCAAAGACCTTGGCCGTGGTGACTGTGAAGGCTGGCTTTGGAAAAAGAAAGATGCGAAGAGTTACTTTTCACAGAAATGGAAGAAATACTGGTTTGTCCTAAAGGATGCATCCCTATACTGGTATATTAATGAGGAGGTAAGAGAAAGCACATTTTGTTTTCTCATTCATTCTCTATATTTGAATAAAAGAATCACTGTTTTGAGACTTATATTTTAAACTCATATAATCACCTTAAGTCTAGTTCAGGAGACATCTGCCAGTTATTTTTCAATCCACCCTCTCAAAATGATTGCATTTTGAGGTTCTGGAAAGATAATTGTCTCAATTATTCTAATGCAGCAACATAAAATATAGTAAAATCCTATATATGTAACTAAAAATACCAATCTAATTTAAACAGTAGCTTACCTAAAAAGATTATGGATGCAAATTTGATACAGATTTTTAAATGTCTTGCTTTTGTTCAAAGTTCTACATTTTTTCTGTCTTTTTTTTTTAAGGGTGGTGGGAAGCCCTTTAGTAATTGAAGTAAATTAATATCACCTGAATTTATTTTAGTTTTTCTTTAAAAATGAACTACAGTGTAGTAGACTAGTTTTGAAAATTTGCAACTATTCATTTTGCTTGGCCAAACTGGGCAGAGGATGAATGTATATAAATTATTATTTTCTATTTTTCTTAGAACAACAGATTCAAAGTAATCATATCACAACTTATCACATATCTCAACAGATATGCCAATAGTACACCTTATTTGTTGCTATTCCCTTTACATTTGCTTTAATTCCTTTGTGATAGCCATCTGTTAGTTCACTTTATTATATTTTTAGCATCACTACTTTTACCTTATTTGATCAAAAAATGTACATAAGTCTAATGTAGTATGCTGCGTGATAATCTTATTCTATTATGTTAAGACATTCATCAGTTTGTATTGAAGATTAATTGTTGAAATGTAACTTAACATTATCATGCCTATGATTACAACATGCAGTATCTAGAGAAATTTATGTTCCCTAGACAGACGTTATGTTATGTTATGTTATGTTATGTTATGTTATGTTATGTTATGTTATGTTATGCTATGTTATGTTGTTACGTTTAAAAGAGTAAACTCAGGAATCACATCACCTGAGTTACTATGCCTCAGCTTCCTCATCTGCAAAATAGGAGTAATAATAGTGCTTATCTCACAGGGCTATCATATGAATGAAATGAATCAATGTCCAGCACCTACTAAGTGCTCAATAAATATATACCATTAGTAATAGTTTTCTATTTAACATAAATGTCTGTATTACCAATTTTAAAGCATTTGGTTATTTTCTGTACTTTTGATAGTTTTGTGGCAATCACACAATTACCAACACGATCCTCTATTTTGCTAAGTGTGTCTTATTTTAAATGTGGTAAACACACCATAATTTTGCCTATATTTCAATTTAACAGATATATATGAAATACCTTTTATATACCAACCAAGTATTATCGAGATACGGTATCTTTATGCTTCTCTTTATTGTAAGATCACTTGTAAATGCGTCTGCTTTATACTATATTATCCCCTGTCTTTCAAAATGTAAGTGATGAAAAACTGTGGCTCCTTTTTATTGGACTAAGTATCAACCAGTGAGTTAATTGTTACTGTGTTACCCTTGTGACTGGGTGAATAATTCTGTAGTATACATTGCAAGAAATAGTTCGATGTGATCTTTTCTTTAGGAGAAATATAAAAATCCCTCATCACAACATTTTGAAGAGATAATTACTACCACAAAAATATTTTAAATTATTCAAAGTTTTAAGTTTTAAAATTAGGAACATCAAAGATAGAATAACATAGAAATTAAAGTTCAGAAAAAATATTTGAAAATATTGTCTTTACTCCAGGATTGTTTGGAAGGAAAAGTATTCAAATATTGAAAAAAATTAATACTGCTCTTTTTTATAATACACACATTTCAGTCACTATCACTAGCATCAGATTTCTGTTTTGCATAGAAACTTAGTGATGAAAGAAACACACACACACTAAAAAGAATTGAGAATCTCTTTTTTCCTTTGAGATAGTGGGTAGGGGTGTAACCTCATTTGAACTTGATATATAAGGAGCTATGGATATAGCATAGATCAAATAAAAGTTTGGAATTATAAGTGAGGAGCTTTGTTATGAACAGGAGAAGGGATACGATGATTAAAGTGTTCAGCCAAAGATAGTCTTAGCTTAGTTAAGATAACTTGTATCTAATGTAAGATTTGGGATAATTCTTCTGTCTTGTTTTTCCATCCAAAATAAGAGGAGAATTTTATGGATTTTATTCAATTTTCCAGAAAAAAATGACCTTTTGACCTGTTTTGTTTATAAAATCTTGAATACACAAAATGCTTGTGATATAATTAGAAAAATTAATTCAGGTTTGATAAGAGATTTGTCAGAGGTAAATTGAATAAATAAGCATCCTGCTTTTATATCTGAACATTAAAACTAATAGAAAATTGTGATTTACAAATGTGGGCTACAGTTATTTTATATGTTATCAAAGCATATATACTTTCTGACCATAAAATTACTTACAAAATGCTTCACTTTGAGAATTTAAAGAAGTTTTTATTCTCATTTTAATAGAAAAAGGACTTTTTAAAAGTTCTGTAGATATTTTAATTGGTAGTATTCTAAGGGTTCAGAATATACCTTCAGTTTGTGGAATACAACAGATAAGAGTGGAATTCTAACCTCTAAAATATCAAATTTAAGGAATTAAATGAACAGATTTATTAGTATAGATACTTCAGACATTTGTTATACAATATTATTAGCTTCAAATTTTTGTATATAATAGCCTAAATGAGAGTGTTGCTTCTTTAGGATGAAAAAGCAGAAGGATTCATCAGTCTGCCTGAATTTAAAATTGATAGAGCCAGTGAATGCCGCAAGAAATAGTAAGTTGAGTAATATTCCATTATGTATATGTACCACATTTTTAAAATCCAGTCCTTAAGTGAACCTTGAACAACTACCGTAATACTATAAGAAAAGGATTGACAGTGGTGGGAAACTATGGGGGGGAACAGGGAGGAGAAGGGAGGTGGGATTAACAGTAGTCAATATCTGTCTGGGGAAAGGGGGGCACACCTCATCAACAAGGGTACCTGCACAATGAATATTTGTATACCTAACCCTTAACTGTACCCCACAACTTTAAAATAAAAAATATATAT